>PVJI01001670.1:0-170757 GCA_004026765.1 Micronycteris hirsuta
GCCTCCCGCTTGGCCCAGCCCCCGGGTCTGCTCTCGGGGGACTGGCAGGGCAGCCCCGGATTCTGGGAAGACCCACCCCCTCTCCCGTACACACACTCTCTGTGACCCCCACCCCGCAACCCCTCTCAGAGTGAGCGGTGCCACCTCCCGCCTCCCACCTGACACCTGGCACCTGGCTGGACTTCGCCCACAGGGAGAGACCCGGGGGGCACGGGCCACGCTCAAGCAGGTGGCCGGGCTCGAACCCGGGCTGCCCAGGCCCCGGTGCCTGTCCTCCACCCCACCACCCAGCCTCTCCCAGTGCAGGGGCGGTGTTCACGTTTCTGTCTGAGCTCTTAGCTTCGAGCCACGTTGTGATGCCACTGGGCAGCCCAAGTGGGGCGCCTCTTAGGCCCAGGTGGGCTGAGCTGGCCCTGCCTGCTGCCTGATAGCTGTGGGCAGTGGCCCCTGCACCCTAGGAGGGGTCAGACCTGACCAAGCCCTGCTGCCTGCCCTGCCTCCGTGGCCCTGAGCAGGCACCGCGCTTGTCAGTTGAAGACTCCGGTGACATCCTCAGAGACTCAAGGGACGTCACCTGTGAACTGCCCCTGGCTCGGAGCTGGCCCCCTGGTAACTGATGGGGGTGCGGTCAGCAGGCCGCCCCTTGGTGCATCAGGAAGGCAGGGAGTAAGGTGGCCCCGTCTGCAGAGTTAGCTCCCCTGATATTTAATGCTGGGCCAAGCACAGAGTTGGGGCGCCAGTGCCTGGGATGGGGTGCCTCCGGGGCCGGCTTGGTTTCGAGGAGCTGAGAAAAACAAGTCTGGGTTTTTCCTCCCGGTCGGTCCGCAGTGGAGGGTGCAGGGCCTCCCGGGGAAGATTGATGCTTTTGTTTTCGCCTCTGCCGGGAGCTGGGGCTGGCTGAGTCGGCGGGCTCTGCGAAGCTCCGAGATCCTCCTCGGCGCGAGGCGAGGCGGCAGCCGAGGGCGGGCGGAGACAAGCCGGCTCAGCAGAAGGGGAGCAGCCGCCACGGCGGCTCCTCCGGAGCCTGGCCCAGAGTGTGCCGGCGCCAGGCTGGGCGGGCAGGGGACTCTGGGGGGTGGCAGGTGGGAGGTGGCAGGATCTGAAGAGGAGGCGAAGGATCCAGACCCCTCACCGTCACACTGCCCGTCCATCCGGCCTGTCCCAGGAGAGGGCCCTGGAGAGGGGCCGTGGGACTGGCCAGTCGGACTAGGCTCTGGTGCCAGGACCCGTGCAGGTAGGAAGCCTGGACAGTCACTTCCGAGGGCTGGTGGGGGGGCCACAGGCTCCATGCTGGGCTGCAGGTGGGTGGGCTGGCGGGGAGCAGGGACAGATCAGCCAGGTGTGAGAACCCCAGGCCCCTGTTGTTCTCCCCAACCCCCTTATTTTGCCCCTAAGATGCTGCTTGTCACCAAGAGCTTTTCTCTCTGTGGAGCTAGCGTGGGACGACACCCCAGGCCCTCTCCCCGCTGCCAGCAGGGGCCCTTGGTCCATGCTGCTCTGGCCTGCGTGCGGCAGGCGGAGTGCCATCCTGCTGCTGGGCGCCCGCAGCGTCTGCCCGCCCCCTGCCTGCTGGCCGTGAAGTGTGCATCCGTACCGGTGGGCGCTCCCTCCCCGCCTCCGTCTCTCTGAAACACGGGGCCTCCCACACTGCGTGGGTCCTGCGTCCTGCACGCCTCGGGCACCTGTCGTGATGAGCCTGCTCCAGGCTGGGCACAGGTGGAGGAAGGGGCCATAGGGATCCTGTGGGTGCCGGGGGGGGCACTGACGGCTGTGCCTGGGAGCACGGTGGGCACCTGGGTCAGCCCTACGACAGAGCTGCTGGTCCCTGTAGGGGAGCTGCCCTGTGGAGAGAGCTGGAGGTGGCTGGTGAGTCGTCAGGGACAGCAGTGCAGCCAGACTACCCGGACCTGTGTTTGATGGGGAGAGGAGGTGCTGAAGGCAGGGGAGTCCCGGCTCAGGCCTTGCGGGCACCTGGCCACACACCTACATCCTTGTGGGTGCTGCTCTCAGCTGCGAGGTGCCCCTGCGCAGGTGGAGGGGGCGGCGGGAGCGTGGCTGCTCCTGGCTCAGCCCCGCGCTCCTCAGCTCAGGAGGTGCTGCTGACAGAGCCCCACCTGCCTCCTGCTGCCTGGCTGTCCCCATGGTAACGAGAAGGCAGGTACCTCTGGGACCACTAAATCCATTCTCCTTCCTTCTCTCCTGGGTTCCTTTCCTTCCTTCTCTCCTGGGTTCCCTTCCTTCTTTCCTTCCCTCCTCTCTTTCTTCCTTTATCCCTTCCTCCTGGCTCTCCTCCCTGCATCCTTCTTCTTTCCCTCTTCCCTTCCTCTCTTCCTTCCTCAGTCCACCACTCACCTTACAGATCCTTCCTGAACACTCATGGTGTCCCTCCCCGGGCAAGGGGGTGCCTCCATGGAGACGGTGGTGACAGGGCCCTGCTGTCCTGAGGGGACCTGGGGGAGAAGGGACGCCTCCCGCCCTGGGCCAGGCATCCACTGAACGTCGTTGGTTCACTGGCTTCCTCCTTCGGTGCTTCCCGCTCACCTGCACGGGCAGCTGTGACTTTTGTCATAGGAAGAAAATAAATCACGTGTTCCAAACAAATAGAAGGACATGGACGAAGCCAAGGTCCCAAGGCCTCAACTTCTTTGTTTTTAAAAAAAATATATTGGGTTTATTTAGAGACCACACTCAGGAGGAGTACTTATTGATCGTAGAATAAACCAAAAATCATCCATAATGAATGCCGTCCCCCAGGCAAACCCTGTCAGCGTTTAGAAGTCAGGCAGAGACACACACAGACACACACACACAGGGACACACACGCACAGGGACACGCATGCGCAGGGTCACACCACACACACGCAGGGAGGGCTCAGAACGGAAGCACGGCCAGCTCTCAGGGTGGAGGGAAGAAAGGGGACGAGTCTCGGGTGTGTGGGGCACACCACAGCCAGGGGCGGTCCCCCTGGTCGCCCTGCAGCCCCATGGGGAAGGGGCTACCTCCTCTCTGCGGGGCTGGGGCTTTCTGGATCCCAGAGACAGGCCTGTGTGGGCACCGGCCCCACCCTGCGAGTCCCCGTGCCCAGGACCTCCCCTCTGACTCCCACCTGCTGGGGACAGCGCTTACCTACGCCCTGGGGCCTGTGCGCCTGCCTTCCTTGCTCTGTCTCCTACAGGGTGACAGCCACTTGCCAGAAGGCATGAGGAGCTTTTCTAAACTGCACAGGGCAAACCTCATGGGCATGGATGTACTTTTAAAGCCTGAGCCCTCGGAGCTCCAGCGGGGGGCCGGCGGCTGCCCTGGCGACACCCCGGCGCGGATGCTCGAGGCCCTTTGTGGACAGGCCTTGGGAGGGCCAGGCCCTGAAGGAACTGGCGTGCACAGCATTCTGGGGATGTGGGACACCGGTCACTGTGGCCACTGTGAGGGGGACGGGAGTGGCAGTGGGGGTTGACAGAAGGAGCGAGGAGACTTCTATTTTTGACCCTGTGGCCCGTCTCAGTCGGCTGGGTCTGCTGTCACTCACACTGTAGACTGGAGCTTTCCTCGCAGTTCCGGAGGCTGGCCGTCCACCGTCACGGTGCCCCGCCCCCGTTCCTGGTGTGTCCCCCATGGCTGAGAATGGGCACGGTATCTCACTCGTAAGGACAGTAATGTCCTCCTGAGACGTTGTGGGGCCCCGGGGGCCAGGACTGTGTTCCTTTTCACAGCTGAGTAATATTCCAGCGCACAGTGGGCCGCATTTTTTATTGCTCACCCACGGATGGGCACTTGAGTCGATTCCACCCTGTGGCGGTGGGGAGTTCACTGGTGCTGCCGCGAACGCTCGTGCACCAGTCTCGTGTGGGCCTGTGTCTTCGTTCCTCTCGTTCTGTTCTCGTCATTTAGGCGTCTCGGAGAGGGATCGCTGGGTCGCGCGGTGCACAGCCCCGTGCTCCCGAGGCCCCCACGGCAGACTGCTTTCCTCAGTGCGGCGCTGAGCTGCGTTCCCGCCGGCGAGCCAGGCCCGTTTCGCCGTGGTCCCGCCACGCGTGTTTCTCTGACTGGCTCGGTGCGGTTCCATCACCACCCTCGTGGTTGCGGAGCGGCCCCTCTCTGGGGCTGGGGTTTGCATTTCCCTCGAGGCGCTGATGTCTGAACGCGTGGGATGTGCTTCTTGGCCGTTGGCTGTCTTCTTCGGAAACGTCCGTCTCAGGCCTTCGCCCAGTGTTTTCGGCTGGGCTGTGTCTTTTGTTCTTGGGCGGTGAGAATTCTTTACACATTCCGAACACTGAGCCCTCATCCGCTCTGTGGTCTGCAGATACTTCCTGCTCTTCTGCAGGCTGTCTCTCCGCTTCTCCGTAACATCCTGTGTGGCACAAAAGGCCGTGATCCCTGGTTCAGTTCACCTGCTTTGTTCTTGCTGCCCATGCTCCTGCTGTCAGACCCAAACCCGCCCCAAACCTGGGCCGTGAGGACGTGCCCCCACATGTCCGTCAAAGAGTTCGATGCTTCCAGCTCTGACGCTGGGTTGTCGATCCGTTTTGTGCGACAGAGGAGTGTGCAGATCGCGCGTGTGTGGCTTGATGACTTTCACGAGCCGGACACCACGTAGCCAGATCAGGAGAGACCAGGTGGTGCCCAGCGCCCCCCGAGACGGCCCGGGGCCCCAGGCGTGGCCAGTACCCCGACTCGAACGACTCAGACCCCCTCCCAGGGTGTGAACTGTGTGGACGTGAAGCCTGCTCTTTAGTGTCTGGCTTCTGCACCGAACCTCTTCTGGATTCGTCTCCCCAACACGCGGGGCCCCTTGGGCCTGGTTTGCACCGAGGGCACCACGGGGAAGAGAAGGGAAAGTGAGGTGTGTGTGAGGCACTTTTACCCCGTGACTTCTTTATTCAGGAAAGTGACCCTTACTCACGCAGGTCAGGAAGCGGTGACTTGGCCGCCGCCCGTTTTAGGGAAGCGTGAGCCGTGCCGATCGGCATCCACGGTTGGAAACAGGTCTCAGTGCCTGTCCCCCGCCTGACTGCGGGGTTGAGAAATAGTCTCTATAAAGGCATGCTGGAGGGTTCGGGGGCATCATGTAGAACTAAGCCAAACCAGCGAATGCAATTAGTTTAGGTTATTTCAGTATTCATATTTTAATCTAATTTAATGGTTTTTAGGAATTATAAAAGTAATAAATGCTAATTGAGAAAATCGAGCAATACAAAGATACACGAGAAAATTGTTAACCATTTTTCACCTCACCTCTCCAGTCCCTCCACCTGGGAAAGAATTTAGCTTCATCCCCACCTCCTGCGCCACCCCCGGACCCCCTCCTGCCTCATGGGGGAGGCTGGCCCTCCCAGCCCGAGCCCCCAGTGGACAGGCCGGGCTTTCCCATGCAGCACCCTGGGGCACTGTGGGATCCCGGCCCCGGGGCCCCCTGCCATGTGGCAGTCCCTCCCTGCCCCCTCCACGCCTCCAGCGGCCCACCCATGCTCTGTCCTCGCAGGCCGGGGAGAAGCACTACCACCCCTCGTGTGCGCTGTGTGCCCGGTGTGGCCGGACGTTCGCCGAAGGCGAGGAGATGTATCTGCAAGGTAAGCAGGAAGCCGCCGCTCGGCCCTCTGGGGCGAGACACAGATGCCTCCCCAGCCCGTTCCCTGAGCTGGGTGTGAACGGGTAGGTCGCCGCTGTTCTCTGGCCAGCTAGGAAGTCCCAGGAGGAAGCGGGGAGCTGGGGGGACAGGGCCCGAGCAGGCTGTCCTGAGCAGGCATGGGGGGACAGCAGGCGGTGGCGGGGCGGGGTGACGGTGGGAGGCAGAGCCCCTGGGACCTGGTGATGGTCTGCATGTGGGGAGAGGGACTGGGTGCTGCTCAGACCCTCCCCGAGAGGCCCCGGGGGACGGCTGACGTAGGGACCCCCCCCCCTGCCTTGGCCGCGGGCCTCCTCAGTGATGTCTCTGTCCCCAGTGACCGGGGCGGCAGAGCCAGGCGGGTGGGGGCCACAGGCTGCCCAGCAGGCGGCTGTTTAGTGGCGTCACACAGCGCTGTCTTGGGGCTGTGCCGGACAGGCCTCCCTTTCTGAGGCCGACCCTTGCGGGGTGATGTCAGTGCAACGGCCCCGTCCCCGGTGTCCCCTTTTGTCCCTTGCATCTCTGCTGCAGAGCCCGTGAAAGGAGCTCCATGCACCCCAGCAGTGCTGGGATGTCTGGCGGGGGTGCATCCTGGCCCGAGGCACCTGCCCCCACTGTGAATGGCGCTGCCAGGCCCTTCTCATGCTGAGCACAGTGGTTCCCACAGGGGGTGGTGGTGTGGGGACCCGAGCTCGCCACCACGGGGGACCCGGTCTCAGGGGACAAAGGCGCTATTTATGGCGGTCCTGAGTGACTTTCTGTGGGGTGCTGCAGCCCGTTCCGACCCCTCCCAGCCTCGGACTTCCTGTCGGGTAGCCGAGGGGTCTGACCGGGTCGAGGGGTCTGAGCTCTGAGCCATGGACCACGGGAGTCCCAGGCCGGGGCCCCTCTGGGGCTCTGTCTCCGCCCTGCCTGGGCACCCTGATCCCTTCTGCCTCAGCTGGCCAGACGTGGGGCTCCGCTCCAGTGAGAGTTGACAGGGGACTCTTGTGTAGTCAAGCTCTGAGGACCAGGTCCCCGTGAGTCCATAGCCTTCGAGGACGCTGAGACAGGCACCGCATGCCGCTCGGACCACGGGCGGCCCTCCCACCCATAGATTCTCTCCAATAAACGTCGGGCACGGAGGTCGACTCTCGCAGTGATCAGATTAAAATAAAGAGTAGGTGCTATTTTCCCCCGCTGGGTTGACAAAGATGAAAGGAAGGGCAGGTCCCCGGGTCAGAGGCATTTGAGGAAGTGGGCCGCTGGCCTGGCTGGTGGAGGCGAAAGTTGGGAAATTGTCAATTTGCACCAGGAGCCTTAAAATGCCCATAGCCCGGGGAGTCCTCGGGGACCTGCGCCGCCAGCACGTGATCAGCGGAGCCTCCGCGGTGCTTAGGAATGGAGCTCTGGGGCCGCGGGGAGAGCGGGGAGGCCGGTTTCATGCGCTGGCGGGGCGGGGCGCAGTGCAGCCTGGCATTACATTTGTGATGCTCAGGGGAGCGCCCGGGACATTCGGACGCCAAAACCACAGGCACGAAACTGTGTGGGTACGACCTGCTCCCACTCTGCCTACTGTGCGCCTGTGTCCTGGGCGTGGTGCAGCCGGAGTAGGTAGGAGGTGAGAGACGGTTTCGGTTTTCTTATTGATGCTTCATTAGGTTTCTCTAATTTTTGAAGGATTTTATTTATTTATTTTTAGAGAGAAGGGGAGGGAAGGAGACAGAGAGGGAGAGAAACATCCATGTGTGGTTGCCTCTCACATGGCCCCCACTGGGGACCTGGCCCAACCCAGGCATGTGCCCTGACTGGGAAACGAACCAGTGACCTTTTGGTTCGCAGGTCCGTGCTCACTCCACTGAGTCACACCAGCCAGGGTGGGTTTCTTTAATTTTTAATAAGGAACATCCATTACCATTGTAATCATAAACCATTTTTTAAATAAATGTTTTACACACACCCCTTCCTCCCCCTGCCCCTGAAGCTGTGGTCTCTCAGGAACCCTGGGTTGGTGTAGGGACTTTTGAGGGGACCAGTTGTAAGTTCATTCACTCATGTGGCCTGGGGTACTTTGCGAGCAGGAAAGGGGTGTGGCTACCTCCTTCCTCACACAGTTCTAAGCCCCTACTGTGTGCCGGGCCCCATTGGCTCGCTTGGGGACCTGAGAAGGGGATGGACACAGCCCCCACCTTCGGGTACGGCACTGGTGGGCCATGAACCCAGCCACACGACCACGGCCATGAACCCGGCCACCACAGCCATGCAGCCACGGCCATGAACCCAGGCCCAGTGAGCCTAGCCCTGGCAGTCACGGCCGCAGGCAGAGGGCGAGTGAGCAGAGCGGGGCGCGGAGGGGAGGGGTCGGGCTGAGGTTCAGGAGGCCCAGAGAGGGGGCGCGGGTGCTCTGGGCCTGGGGGGTGGGAGGCAGGGCCTGAAAGGGTGGGATGGTAACACGTGGGTGTGCCATGGCTCACAACCCCCCGTGGCCCCAGTAAACTGTATGAGACTCTCCCGTGGACCAGGGCAGACTGGGCTGTCACGGCCGGCCGGTTGGCAGGCAGGAGAAACCTGGCCCTCAGGCAGGTTGGCTTTGAATCAGAAAGGGGCGGAGCACCAGGCCCCAGTCACTTGGTGACTTTGGTGGTGGCTGTCAATGTGGGTGGTTGAGCAGGGCTGGCAGGTGGAGAAACTGAGGCAGGAGAAGTTTCAGAGACCAAGTAACTCGGTGGCAGGGTCAAGCCTGGGGTCAGGGCCTCAGGCCTGGCCCCCCATTCTTGGCCCCACTCCTCACCCCACACCTGAGGTTCCCCCTTCCCGCCTCCCAGCCAAGAAAGCAAAGCCCTCGTCCCCGAGGCGGGTCCCCATCCCAGCAGCCGCCCAGCTGTGCGCACGGTTGGTCCCGGCTGCTGCCCCCAATGGGGAGGAACCAGGGCAGGTCACGGGGCAGCCCCTTCTCGCCCCTCTGCCTCTGAACTTGAAGCCCCCCAGCTGCCCGTCCTCTGAGAAACCTCGTCTGGCTGCCCTTGGCCGGGCGAGGTGGCCTCCCAGCTTGTGAGGGAGCCTGTGCAGCCCCCGGGGGCTCAGCGAGCTCACGCGGGCGTGTTCACCCATTAATGTTGCATCCCCCAACTGGTCTGTGGGTCCCCTGGAGTGGGGCCTGAGACCTGCTTGTCCCGGCCTAGCACCGACTCCGGCCAGAGGGTGCCCAGGGGCTCCTCAGAGCTTGGGGACGAGTAGGCATCCACATGTGAGTCGCTGGATCTGTCCCCTGACCCCCAAAACCCCTGCATCCAGGTGTGGCACTAACCACTTCTCTCTTGGGAATCTGTCCCCAGGTTCCTCCATCTGGCACCCGGCGTGTCGACAAGCATCCAGAACCGAAGATAAAAACAAGGTGAGTGAAAGTCGCTAGTTTCTTAGGCTGCGCTCTGCGCCATCACAGAATTAAGAAGACACTGACCGGCTCCTGCAGGCCATGGGACAGGTGGTGCGGGGCCTGGGGGGTGGGGCTCAGGTGTGAACAGGTCACTCCAAGGGACCGGGCAGGCTGGGCGAGGGGCATCCCAGCTCCCTGCCCTGGCCTCTGAACACTTCATTTGTTCAGTGGACACTGTGTCACTTGGAGACAACTTTGAAGTTAGCAGGTCCCCAAATGATCTCCACCATTTCAGCCCAGTTCCCAGAACCATCACTAGAATTATAGACACTGGGATTTGGGCCGAGAGCAGCCTACCCGCCTACCCCTCCCACCTGCTGCCACCGCCCCCAGGCCAGACCCGACCCCACTGCCAGGGGACCCTCATAGCTGAGTACTTCGTGTCCCCGAGTGCAGCGCCTGGGACCCGGGGGATGGCGAGGAAGGGAGACAGAGCTGCATGACCGCTGTTCTTCCAACTCCCGGGACACAGAGGCTGTGTCAGGAAGCTGGTGACTTGCTGGTTTCCTGTGGTAACGAATTCCCCGCGGACGCGGAGGTGTGGGAACCGCTGATGGTTACCCTACAGAGCTGGGGCCAGAGGTGCGACCCGCTGCAGGGCTCAGGCCTCAGGCCTCAGGCCCCAGGAGAATCCACTCCCGTCCTTCTGGGCCGCCCAGACTATCACCCCTGCGGTCATGCTGGGGCCACCTTAGAACCCAGGACAACCTCCCCCTCAGCCTCCTCTGTCCCGTCTGCAAAGTCCCTGTGGCCACACGTGGCCACAGTTGCAGGACTGCGGAGTCAGGACGTGAGCCTCGTCGGGCCATTGCTGTGCCTCCTGTCACAGTCCGTCACGCACACAGCCGGGGGGCAGTGAGTAGCAGCACACTGCCACTGCGCCTCATCCTCTCCCACGGCCAATCCCCTCTGCAAACTGCCCCTACGCCGCCTGGCCTCAGAGATGGGCCAGAGCCACTGTCCCTGACCTGCAGTGACTGCCGGGCCCGACCTTTGGGTAGGGGTCCCTCTGTTCCGACACGGAGGCCAGCCAAGGCCTGCAAAAGGGACCCGCACACTGAGAGGCCCCCGGACCCCACGCAGGTGTGGGCGTGGGCGCAGGTCAGACTGACCAGGGAGCAAGGGGGGGCCCTAGGACTGTGGCAGGCCCACTGGGGGACAGGCCAGGGTGGCCGGCACTGGCTCCTGGAATCTGGACCTGGCCTCCAGGCCCACTGAGAGCCCAGCTCTCCGCCTGGAGGCCAGCCCCAGAGGAGCAGGGCCGCTGGCTGGGGGATGGGGAGGGAGGGAGGTGCCGTTGCCCGCCCGGGGCTGCACAGACACAGTGGCTTCCTGGGCTGTTCTTGCAGATGCCTGGGAACATTTGGGGCAGAGGCCAGCGGCCTGAGAGCAGCTGCCCGCCCAGCGCCCGCCCCTCCATGCCCGGGACGGGGTCCAGGCCGCTCCGCGCCCTCTTGTCCCTGCTTGTCCGTCGTTTCACCCTCCCCCCGTCCCAGCCCCGCCCCAGCCCTCAGAGCCTCTTCTGTCTTGCCTGGGAAATGAGAGAAATCTCCGGGCGCCGGCTGGCCAGGGCGGGTGGGGCAGGCCTGCATGGTCTTCCCTGGGCACTCGGGTGCCTTGGAGACAGTTCCCCGGCTGGCTGGCCACTGTGGCCTGGGTGGCAGGAAGAGAGAGCCAGTTGCTGACCATGAACCAGCCAGACCCAGTCAGCTCCAGTCAGCTCAGCGGGATCGGCGCCGCAGGGCTGCCAGCTCCTGAGACACGCGGCAGAGGTGCCGCAGGCCTCATTAACTCTCTGGAACTGGCCCGGGTCAAGGTGGCACCACTGTGACCTGGTGACTCACAGGGGAACTAGCCCACCCGTCCTGGGGGTGTGCTTCTCTGTGCCAGGCCGGGGGCGGGGGCCGGGGTCTGGGCCCCAGGAACAAGTGCCTTTCCTGCCCTCAGAGTCTGGCTGTGCCTCTGCCCAGCTGTGTGACCTCGGGCCAGTCACTAGCCCTCTCTGAGCCTCCGCCCCTCAGCTGAGACATGGAGAGGAGTGGGCGTCAACAAGAATTGTGGGTGACCTCATGAGAACCGAGCACCCCAATCCCTTTGCATACGTGCTTCCCGGTGGCCAGGCTAAGCAGTGGGGTTGGGGTGGGGGAGCTGCGGGTGCGCCCAAGGCCTGGGAACACGGACAGCATTGGGCTCAAGGGTGAGGCTGCCCTGGGCGACCTGGAGTCGGGGCAGAGAGAAAGTGAGACAGGACCCCGCCCCCCAACCCTGCGGGAATAACCCCCACTCGGACCCCTTGCTGGCTGGGCTCAGTGACCTGGGAGAGGCTCAGTGACCGGGGAGGGGCTCCGCTCCCGTCCCCATCCCCCAGGGTGGCTGCTGGCCCAGTACTGCCCTAAACGTGCGGAGCAGACGCCGGCGGCTGCCGACTCGGCCCAAGCGCCTTGGTCACAGCGATGCCCACGTGGCCCGTGCTAGAAAGACTTCTGGGGTGTGGGGGACAGTGACAGCACCCCGCTGCTGCCTCTGCTCAGGGGACTTTCTCCCAAAACACCCAGTGCGAGTGGAGGGGCGTCCTGCCATGGGCCCCGGCTGACCAGAGACGAAAGCGAGGACGATCTCAGAGCCCAGCTGCTCTTGGCCGAGTCTCTGACTACTCGGAAACAGCCTCAGGGGCAGGGCTGCGGGTGGGCTGAGGGGCAGGGGTGGTCTTCCATTCCCTAGACAAGGAAGCCAAGAAGCAAAGGGTGTTTTCAAATGTGTAAAACGTGTGCGCACCTCATTTGCGGCCAGTGAGACAGGCCACCTGGCCACTGGGGCAGCGAGAAAGCCGGCCTCGTGTTACCTGCCTCGGAGGGGCACTGTCTTCTTTGCAAACAGCGCGTGACACTGTCTTACCTCGGCGGCAGAGGCCTCAGGACTGCACTGTGGGTTCAGGCTGAGCTCCCTGGACAGACCCCGGCCCCTGCTGGCCTTCGGAAGCCTGTGGTCCAAGGGGACAGGCAGACTGGACACTGTGCTCTGTCCAGCATGCAGGGCCAGGTCAAGGGGCCCGGGAAAGCAGGGCAGGCCTCTAGGAGGTGGCGGCACCAAGCTGCGCCCTGGAGCATGGCCAGGCTGCCGAGCGAGCTGTGCAGGGCCGGGCAGCACGCGTCATGCCCTCTCCCTCTCTCCTTCTAGATGCAGAAGCAGGTCTGCCTGGGCGCCGCCCCCCGTGCCTTCCAGGTTCGTGGGCCTAACATCTGGTCTCGGTGTTGTCCCGTGCCCGCTGCCGCCGTGCTGCGTGTAGGGGAGCAGCGTGCCCTCCACCGGGGCGGGGGCAGCTCCACAGCCCGGGTCAGTGTCCTGGGCCGCCCTGGTGGCGCCCCAGACTGGGGCCGACACCGCAGAGATGCGTGTCCTCCCAGTGCTGGGGGCTGAGGCCCACGGCCACGGCGCAGGCAGGCCGGCGCCTCCCGGGGCCACGCTCCCCGGCACTGTGACGGCCGTGCTCCCCCGTGTCCTCACTAAGTCGTCCCTCTGTGCGTGTCTTGTGTCCAGACCTCTTTTTTTTTATTTTTTAAATTATTTTTAGAGAGAGGAAAAGGGGAGCAAGGGGGAGAGAAACATCGATGTGCGAGAGATACATCGATTGGTTGCGTCTCATACGCCCTCAGCTGGGTCCTGGCCAGCAACCCAGGCGTGTGCCCTGACCCGGAATCACACTGGCCACTGTTCGGTCTGCAGGCCAGCACTCAGTCCACTGAGCCACACCAGCCGGGGCCGCGCCTCTTCTTAGAAGACTCTGGTCATGTAGGGTCCGGGCCCGCCCTAAAGGCCCCAGTTCAATTGCCAAACACAGCCCTGTTCCGGGTCCTGGGGTTTGGGACCGCCACCTATGAGCTTGGGGGTACAACTCAGCCCGTAACGGGCCCACACCCCCCGCCCAGGCTGCTGGCACTGCAGTGGGTGTGAACCCCTGATGGGGGGCGGGACAGAATGGTGGGGGCAGGGAAGGGCCTGCTTAGGAAACCAGAGGGGAGGTAGCAGGGCGGAGCAGGGAGATGGAGAGGGGGTCAGGTTCATGGCTGGGAGCCCCTTTGTGGAGATGGGCCAGCTTGGTAGGGGTCGGCCAGACAGGGGTGGGGCTGGGCCCAGTGTGTGGAGCTGCCAGGTCACAACTTGCAGGTGGGGATGGACAAAGGTGCGGTGACTGGGGCGGGAGCCAGAGAAGGACAGTGTCCATGCAGATGTGGGGAGCAGGGGCAATAGGTGGGGGGAGCCACCACCTCGGGGGAGGCAGGAGATGTGGTCGGGGAGGGTGGGCAGGAGTGGTTCCAATGGCAGTGGGCACTCGAGGGGCAGATTCGGTGTGTGACGGCCGCAGAGAGGCGCCAGGCCAGACCGAGGGCTCCCTGGTGACAGTGGCCAGCGGTGACCTCAGGAGGCTGTTTCTGAGACACACCGGGGTGCGTGACCAAATGCAGGGTCACTGCCAGCGCTGCTGGTGCCAAGAAGGGCGCGGGGTGGGGTGTCAGAGGGGAGAGGAGTCAGGGTGGAGACTGGTCTTTAGGGTCACGAGACCGTCCCCAAGTCTGACAGCCGAGCCCAGCGGGCAGGATAAGCTGCCCCAGGTCCCCGCCGTCTGGGGGAAAGTGACATCTCTGAGCAGCACACTTCTGCGCCCGAGGCAGCCTTTGACGCTAGCGCTCAGAGGCTTTGAAAGCCCATCGCCTGCTCTTGCCCTCCAGGAAACAGAGCGTTCCCGCGCCCTGGCAGCCTGGCGGCCCCCGGCACTGAGGGCGGCCCCCGGCACTGAGGGCGTCCCCGCTGTGCTCGTGGCCTGTGTCACCACCCTGTCTGTCCGATGAGCTTCCCGGTGGTCCCCTCGAGCCTGCCTGTGTGTTTTAAGAATTCTCTCAACCTGCCAGCCTCTCTGTTGCTGTGTGACTGTCACCGTTGCCCCCGGAAGGGCCGTTGCGTCCACGTGCGGTGTTTTCAGTCTCTTCCCGTCCTCTTCATTCCCAGGAGACCCACACTTCCTCGGAGAGCGTCATGTCCGTGCCTGGGTCCAGCACCTCAGGGTCCCCCAGCCGCGTGATTTATGTAAGTCGGCTTCTTTCTGTGGAGATCGGGGAGGGGACGATGGCCACTGGGCGAGCCCTTGGGGGCGGGGGTGTCCTCGCCAGGCATTGGCGCGGCCATCCCTGCTGCGGGGACGGTGCAGACGTTAGGACGCTGTTGGAGGGTGGCCCAGCCGCTCCCCAGGCACGGGGCGACAAGGGCACCAGGAGGCCCTCACTGCAGCCCTTCACGGTGGCGCAGGGGGCCGCGGCCTCTGCACACAGCAGCCGGGGCCTGAATGAGACCCCCGGGCACGCGTGGGGCATGCAGCGTTGAGAATACCATGCAGATTTGTATGTGTCTCCATGGAGAGTGTTCCTCAGAAAGCATGCCAAGAATAGTGCAGATTATGTGTTCCATTTTCATTCAGGAGAGTGTGTGCACGTGTGTGAGTCTGTGTACGTATGGGTTTGTTCATGCATGTGTGTGTTCATGCATGTGTGTGTGCATGTGTGTGCATGTATGGGTGCGCTTGCATTCATACTACTCGCTGCACTCACACACGGGTGCGCGCACATGCATGCACGTGTGTAGCTGTGTGCACGTGTATCTGTGCATTTGCATGTGCACACATGTGTGCGTGCGTGCCTATGTGTACATGTGTGTTTGTGTGCGTGCCTGTGTTTGTCTGTGTGCACACATAGGTGCCTGTCGGTATTTTTAGGCCACGCACTGAGTGTCACTGCCTGCTGGGCCCCGTGTCAGGCATGTCGTCGGCCTGGAGTCTCTGACCACGGAGCCATCCCGCGGGACCGTCTCTCTCACTCAGTAGAGAGGCAGAGGAGGCTCAGAGCAGGCACTCCTCAAGGCCACCGTGGCTCCTCCTTAGCCAGGCATGGGGACCCAGGCCCACGTGATCACGGGGCTCCTCCACGTGGCCTCCTCTGTGCGTAGGTCTCACTGTGCCCCTCGGCTCCTCCTCTCCTCACAGGCGAAGCTGGGCGACGAGATTCTTGACTACAGAGACCTGGCCGCGCTCCCTAAAAGCAAGGCCATCTACAACATCGACCGCCCCGACATGATCTCCTACTCGCCCTACATCAGCCACTCGGCAGGAGACAGGCAGAGCTGCAGCGAGGTACGGCCTGCCGGCGTCACCCGGCCAGCCCATCGGGGTCCCCTTACTCGGTCCTTTCTGCTGTCCATGACCCTGGGCCTGCTCTCCCCCCCGAGGTGCGCCGTGTGCTCCCTCTCTAAAGAATTCCCAGTGTGCTCTGCCCCAGACGCCCCTGGCAGACCCCACACACACTGATGGACAAGCCCCTGGTGAGGGGTCGGGAGCAGGAAGCGTGCCATTCAGGAAAATGACAGGAATGAAGTGAGAACCCCTTTGTTTTTGCAGTTTGGGGTGATTTCCATAATTTATGAAATGTATGGTTTTCCTTTATCCGGAACATTCCAGACCTTGCTCCACCCCCACCAGCCATGGCCTGTCCCTCTGTCCCCTGACTTCCTGGAGCTGGTGGAACCCGGGGGCAGTGTCCTTTACTGTTGACCTGTCAGCCTCAGGGGCCCTCCTCCATTTAACGTGGGGCTCGCTGTCGGTTTCCGGGTTTCTTTCGGTGGTTTGGAGATTTCCGTGAGACCTCGGTGCCCATGGTAGACAGAGGAGCATCTGGCAGCCGCCAGCCGGAGCGCCCATGCCCTTTGTGTGTGTGTGATGACAGAGAGCGCCGCCCTCCTCCCCTGTCCCTGGTCCCTCCTCCGCCCCGTCCCTAGCCCCTCCTGTCTGAGTCTCCTGCAAAGGCCCTTGAGGGAAGTGAGTGGGCAGTGAGGCCAGAGCTCCAGGGCACCGTGCAGAGGGGGCGGTGCAGCAAGCCCAGCCTGGCCCTGCTGACATCCAGACACCAGCCACCGTCACCGTGCCGGTGCTGCTGTGGGGCTCAAGGGCGGGGTGGGGAGGGTGAGGCAGGCACGGCTTCGAGGCCAGCAGGTGTCCCCCACCCCAACTGGCTCTGCCCCTGGGGGCTTACGGGACCCCAAGGATCTGGACGATCAGTTCCATGAAGAGAGGCTGGAGGATGAGTGGGAGGGAGGGCCCCAGCCTGCATCACCTACCGAGTGCCGTGCTGGGCGCGGGGCCTCATCGTCCAGCTCTGGTCTGAGCCCTAGGGAGGCCCCGGAACAGGGTTGGAGGGGCCAGGTGGTGGCCATTGTCTCCCGGGGCAAACAGATGTCCGTGGGACAGATGGTGCTGACCTGCTGTGATGGGCTGGTCACCGCTCCCTCAGGGCCCAGGGCCACCGCTGGCAGAACGGGCCCGCACCCACGCCCCAGGCCCCAGAAGCCCTCTCTTTCTTGGGCTGCCAATATGTGGCCACCCCATGCCCGGGACCAACAATCTTCCTTTTGGAAAAATGCCTTCTTGGGAGAGTGGTGGGGTATGGGGGGCAGGCGGGGTGGAGACAGGCCCCAGGGCTGGCACCAGGCAGTGTCCTGGGGCATCTTTCTCGGGGCACCATCGACCATAGCATTTCTCCACAAAGAAGGTTCAGGAGCCCGTGGCGGGCCCCTCTCCCACGTGGAGGAGGGCACCCTCGTGAGAGTGTCGGGGCCCATGTCGTCTCCACACGAGTGGCTGCTGGGTGCCGGGCGCCGGGCGCTAACAGGCCACTCTGTGTTGTATCCACAGTCACCTCAGTTGCTCTCGCCAACACCGACGGAGGTAACTGCCGTCCCCACCATGTGCTCGCAGTGCTGCCCCCCCTCCCCGCTATAAAGACAACCGCCTGCCGCCCCCAGGAGGGCCCCTGCGGCTCCTGACCCTGCATCTGGGGCCATGGTGCTCCGTGGCTGGGGCGCCCTCCTGGGCGTTGGCTATTTTTACAATCCCATCTCACCTGCATGCTCCCCGCACCCCGGTGCGTCTGCCGGCCCTGCAAGAGCAGGGCCCTGGGACTGCCTGCCTGCGGTCTGGGTCACGGCTCCCTCCCAGAGACAATCCAGGAGCCTGGGGTAGCTGGGCCACCTCCTGAGCCCCTGAGGGGGACATACGGGAAGTCCTTGCAGATAAACGTAGCGTAGCAACTGGAAGCACTGCATTTGTAATTAGCGGCCAACCAGACTCCAGTCTGCGTGGGCGTCACACCCCAGGACCCAGGGATTTGATAACCTGTGAGCCCCACGGCAGGTGGGGAGAGGACACAGGACGCCTATCGGGTGTGAACTGGCCGAGGGGCTGTGCAGAGGGTCCCAGGGACGGGGACTTGACCAGGGCTGCAGCTGCCCGGGCCAGTGCTGTCTCTGTGGCCGGGATGGGATAGAGGACTCAGCTGGGCGCTGGCAGGTACAGGACCTGCACGAGGCGTGGCCTGGGCAGAGGTTGGGGGCGGGGCGCCCAGGCCAGCTGTAGGGACAGCTGCTCGGCCCCTTTGGCTGAAGAGTGAGGCCTGGAGGTGGCGGGTAACTTTGGGAAGGCGTGGGAGCCATGAGCGCCAGACCCAGACTCCCCCCTTGCTCATCCCCACCCGTGCTGGCCTCGGGGGCCCCAGCGGGACACTGGGCTGGCTTGTGTCATGACCAGGGCGGCGTCCACGCCGCGGTGGGCCCTACAGCCTGCTCCTGCCCTGCACCGTGTGCTGTGCCATCTCACGCGCCCGCCACCCGCTCTGACCACCCCAAACAGACGCTCGTCCTGCTCGAACACAGTCTGTGTTGTCAGTGCTTGTGGTTCTGACTCAACCGGGCTCCGGGCCCAGGAGGGGCGCCTCCCTACCCCCCACGCCTGGGGACCCCATCGAGGCTGGGCGGGTGCAGGATCTCACTGGTTCTCGAACTGTGTTCCAAGGAGCCTTGGGTGCTGGGAAGGATGGGACAGGGGCGGGTGCCTCCACCCCCCACCGTAGTGGGGGCCCAGCCACAGGAGCGGCTGCCGGAAGGGGGGGCGGACCTGCCATCCTGCACCTGGCGGGCAGGCTCGGGGACCGTGCTCAGGCCTGCGGGACCTGCAGCACCAGGCCAGGCCCCTCTGGCTCTCATCCTGGGGCCTTGTTGAGTCAGGCTCTCAGGTCAGGACCACAAACCCCAGGCGGGCAGGTGGAGGGTGGAGGAGGGGCGGGCTGGGCTCTGGCTCCCGCGCTCACCAGGCTGTCTCCCCTCCCAGGGGGACCAGGACGACCGCTCCTACAGGCAGTGCCGGACCTCCAGCCCGAGCTCCACTGGCTCGGTCAGCCTCGGGCGCTACACCCCGACCTCACGGTCGCCCCAGCACTACAGCCAGCCAGGTACTTGGCCCCACAGCTTCCTTTCCCCCAGGGAAGCTGTCTCCTTGCTGCTCTTTCTGTTCTGAATCTGCCTCTTACACAACAAGTGGGAAAGTGATGGGCAGGGCAGAGCTGCCGAGGGTGGCGGAGAGCCTGCTTATTCGGTGACCCAAAGAAAAGGCCCCCCCCGCCCGGGCGGGGAGGCCGCCATTGGGGCAGCTGGTTCACCTGCGGGCAAAGGGCCTGGGGCTGTGGGACACATGGGGCAGAACTGAGCACGTAGCCTGTGTAATTAATATGTCCACAGGAGAGGTGTCGGGAAGAAAAAATCACATCGATGGCGGGAGACACAAGTCAGTTAGCTCCGAGCTCACCAGGGCCTGAGGCTTGAGGAAGGCAGAGGCAGGGGCCAGGAAGTGGAGTTGATAGCCATTGCTCTTCACCCAGGGCTGGGCTGGTGGTCCCCGGGCAGCAGTCTCTTGGGAAAGTTGGAGAGAGGCAATGTCAGCTGCTCCAAGCAGGGAGAGGCCCTGTGCAGAGGGTCTGTCTACCCGCTCCCGCCCCATCCCCTGCCTGGTGCCGGCTGTGTCCTGCTGTCCCATAGCTTCCGGAACTCTGCGTGGCCCTCAGCGTATCAAAGCCACAGGGACGCTCCACGCACAAAAAGTGCACTGCCTTTTTGAGGGATTTTTCCACACTGCTTCCTCCCCGGCCAGCTGCTGCATGACTCCATCTTCACATCCACAGATCACGGCTCGTAGTTTTGTAGCCTTTGTGGAAAAATCAAAGCTCACTCATTCGCAAAGTTATTTTTATTGGCTCTGTGCAATGTACCTGGTACATCCTGTTCAAGGACAGAGGTTTGGAAAGTGAGTGAGTGAGCGAGTGAGCGAGTGAGTGAGTGAATGAGTGAGTGAATGAATGAGTGAGTGAATGAGTTAGTGAATGAGTGAAGGAGTTAGTGAATGAGTGAAGGAGTGAAGGAGTGAATGAGTGAGTGAGTGAAAGAGTGAATGAGTGAGGGAATGAATGAATGAATGAGCGAATGAGTGAGTAGGTGAGTGAGTGAATGAATGAATGAATGAATGAATGAATGAGCGAATGAGCGAGTGGGTGAGTGAGTGAATGAATGAGTGAATGAATGAATGAATGAGTGAATGAGTGAGTGAGTGAATGAATGAGCGAGTGGGTGAGTGAGTGAATGAATGAGCGAGTAGGTGAGTGAGTGAATGAATGAGTGAATGAATGAATGAATGAGTGAATGAGTGAGTGGGTGAGTGAGGGACTGAATGAGTGAGTGAGGGACTGAATGAGTGAGTGAGGGACTGAATGAGTGAGTGAGGGACTGAATGAGTGAGTGAGTGAGCAGGCTGGTGAGTCAGGGAGTGAAGGACAGTTGGCCTCTCTCAGGGCTCCTCTGCTGGCCTCTGACCACGGTACTTTGGGTCCCCTGGGCTGCAGACTGCTCCCAGCCGGGTGATGACCCCAGAGAGCCAAGACCTGACTCTGAGCTGATGAGGCCGCGTGATTGCCAGGTGACAGTCTGCACACACCCCTGTGCAGCCAGCTGCTCTCCACCTGCGTCCTGATCCCGAGGCGCCCCAGGTGGGGCACCGGGCAGGGCTCAAGGTGCCGGCAACTCCCATCCCCCAGTGGGAGCAGCGTCCTTGCTCTGAGCCAGGAGCAGGCTGGGGTGTAGCGGATTTGGTGGCCCCCCTTCAAAGCGTGCCTTCTCAGAGAGAGAACGCAAATGCATTCCTAGCAGGCGGGACCTAGGACTAGTCTGTGGCTCTGACCCGGACCCTGACTTGCTCTCTGTCGCCCGCAGCTGGTACTGCGAGTGTTGGTACCAGCAGCTGCCTGTCCCTGTCCCAGCACCCAAGCCCCACCTCCGTGTTCAGGCACCATTACATCCCCTACTTCCGAGGTAAGGCGCGCCGTGCCGCGGGCTCCGGGTGCCGCAGGGTGTCCGCCATGTCTGTGTCTCGTGTCTGTGTCGCCGCATGGCTTCCCCGAGCCCCGTGTCTCACGCCTGTGCTCCTCGCTCTGTGTTCGTGAGTCCAGCTCTGTTTCTGTTGGTGTGTGAATGTCCCTGGGAGGGACACGTAGGTCCCTTGGTAGGTAAAGGAGAGAGCGGCAAGGAGCGGGGTGGGAAGCTGCAGGGAGAGATCAGGACCTATCTGTTGCCTGCCCTTGGGCCCGCGTCATCTCATCTCATTTCCCACGAGTCAGCTCCGCGGGGCATAGGGGATGCTGGCGCCGGCCATCGGGACCCTAAGCTGAGGCTCGAAGGGGGCAGGGACGGTCCCCAGGGAGGCCTGGGCAGGATGCACGCCCTGCGTGGCTCCTGCTCTCGCTTCTTCCCAAGGTGCAGACCCACCCACTGTCCACGCCCGTGCACGGAGGCATGGACGTGAGTCCCACTAGGAACATGGCTGAGCTCCTGCTTTCCCGTGTGCTCTGGACTCGGTTGTGTCCCCAAACTTTATATGTGGAAGCCCCACCCCCAATGTGACGGCATTCAGAAAAGGCTCTTTAGGAGATTATTAGGGTCACATGACGTCATGAAGCTGGGGCCCTAGTCCGGAAGGGTCGGTGGCCGCCGCGTAGGCGGAGCACAAGCTCTCAGCCACTCTGTGCACACCCGGAGGAAAGGCCGTGTGCAGGCAGGGAGGGAGCTCTCCCCAGAAACCGGCCCTGCCCGACCACCAGCCTCCAGCTCCCCGGGAAGCACAGGCCCGTCACCTAAGCCCTCCGCCGAATGTGGCGTCCGTTACGCGGCCCGCGCTGCCTGACACCCTCTTGGCCTGAGCAGAAGCAGTGGTGACGGTCTCGCTGATTCCCCAGGACGCAAAGTGAAGTTCCCGTTCCCTACAGCTGCTGAGAACGTCCCTGAAAGAACCTCGGCCCCAGAGGGGCCAGAGGGCAGGCAGGCTCAGTAGCACTGCTCCGTCACTGGATGGCCATCGGGCAGGCTCCTCGGTTCTCGTGTCTCCCTCACCGCCGCTTGCTCTGTGTGGCCTCATCGGGTGTACTGAGAAGAGCGCCCCCAATCCTGGGGACCCCCATCCCTCCTCCTCGTGGACCTGTCCCCACCCCACATGGCCCCGCGGGATGTACTGCCTCTCCGGAGAAGCAGCAAAGCCGCTGAGGACTTTGCTGGGCATCCGCGTGGCCCGGGAGTGTGTGGCCTCCCCCAGCGGCGGACAAAGGACTAACCACCAGCCAGAGCGAGCTTGACCACGAGACAAGTTGCCTTTTGCTGGAACATCAGAGGCCCCCCACACAGCTTCCCTCTCACCTGACGCGGCCCGCTTTGGGTGGGGCTGCCACAGCTCACACCCTCCCGGCTGCTCCACCGCGCTCCCCAGCAGCCAGGTGGGCGGGCCTCCTGGGGAGCCTTTTGGTGAGACCAGTGCTCCTGGGGCCTGGAGCCGGAGAGCCCCGCGCTGCCCCTCCTCTGCCCTTCGCTGACTCTCCAGCCTCTGGGGCGAGGGGAGGCGAGGAAGGGACCTCAGCTGAGAGCAGGCACCCCGGGCAGCGGCCTGGAGGCCCGAGGAGACAGGAAGACTGAATGTGGGCGGGGCCCTGGGCGGGATCCTGGGACAGGAAAAGATCCTCAGATACAGACGGGTGAGATCTGAGCAAAGGACGGCGTTCACGCAACGCACGTGGTACCGGGCGACGCTCCCGGAGGGGCGCTGGGTGTGCACACGCGGTAACTCTGCGCTGCCCACAGCAGCTCCAAAGCAAGGCGTTTGCTTGAATTAAAAGACGAAGGTGGCCTTTCAAAGGCTGGGACCTCCCATCCTGTCTGCCTTCTCGCGGAAGGACAGCCTCCCTGGCAGACGTCAGTGGTGGCCTTGGTCCTGAGCCACCTCCAGCAGAAGCCACGAGCCTCATCAGAGGGACTGCTGTGCCTTTTCAATGTCCCCGCTTATCCAGGCTCCTCTGGTTTTCTCATGTCCATGGATTTTTACCACCAAAGCCCGGAGAGGAGGCTGGTCCCCGGAGGAGTAACCAGAGCCTCCCAGGACACTGGCCCTGGATCCTCCTGGCCCTGTCCCTGCGGAGGAAGGCGGCCGTGGTGTGTGCCCTGCGGGGCTGTCGTGGACATTCTGAGAGTTGCCGTGGCCACAGCATGGCAAGTGGCCCCGTGTGGGGTCAGTGTGACTGGTGCAGTCTATCACAGTGGACAGGCAGAGAAGGGACTGGTCAGTGTGGCACTGGGGCCCCAGGAAGGCTTTGCCCCTGAGCCCTGACCCAGGAAGGGTCTGGGTGGGGGGCTCCAGGTGGGGACGGGGGGAGGCCAGGAGGAAAGGACTCGAGCAGAGAGGTGTCTGGGGCTGGAACCACGAGCGTCTGATGACTGGTGTAGAGGCCCCAGGATGACAGGTGTCAGGTGGGCAAAATCAACCGGTGGGGCCACCACATCTGTGTCCCCAGTTATCCCTGAGTCCCGGGCCCCCTGAGCGCCTGATGGAGGCTGTGGGACCTCCTTAGATAACTGTGCACATGCCTGCAGAATCCTGCTGGGACGTAGGGGGACACCGCACTTTAGGCTTGGGGACAGGGGTCGGGAGACCTGTGATCTGTCAGAGTCTGTAGCCTGCGCAGGATGGGTGACGAGGGGCCATGAGTTCTAGGCAGAGAGGAACGAGCCCTTCGAAGCCTCTCGGGTGCCGCAGGCTATGCCAAGAGCACGCCCAGCTTAGTGACGATGCCCAGTGAGCGGGCCTCACTTCTGGGTCCAGCCAGTGGCCAGATGGACCTGGGCCTGGGGCCGTAGTCTCCAAGGGGCTCCCACAGCCTGGCCTGGAGGCGCCTGCTCCCCAGGTGGTGCAGGAGTCCAGGAGGCCACAGCTCTGGAAGGCTCCGTGCCATGCGGGAGGGCGGCGGCTGAGGGAAAAGCAGGGTTCACACCGTGAGGCGGGTGGAGAGTCAGCTACCGAAGGCCCGTCAGTGCCGCTGGGCGAAATAGGGAGATGCTGGAAGCTCGTCAGCAGCCCCTTTGTGGCTCAGCCTGGTGTGGGCTCTGGTTGTGGCCTGCTGGAGCTGAGCCCCCTCCCCTGCCCCTGCAAGCCCCCTGGCCCCGGCGCAACGCATCGGGGCAAGAGCTCTCCCTGAGCCGGCACCTTCCTCATCAGCTGCCACGTAGGCCCAGCACACCCGCCCGCTGTCGAAGGGCGGCCCCATCACCCGGGGCTCCTGCGGCTTTGAACAGCTTCTGCTTCAAGGGCGTTTTTGGGGTCCCAAGGGGCGCTTCCCTCAGCTTTACTGACATGGAAGGCAGCGGGATGCTTCCCGAGGCTCAAGGGAGAGCAGACAAGTTGTGCCTTAGGAGGGTCTTCTGCAGCAAGTCACCCACCTCGTCACCCAGTGTCCGATGCCATCGCACTGTCTGTCCCCTCATTCCGTACACACGGGGGAGGGGCGGTCTGCATGTGTGACTTGATGATCCAACCTCGTTCGCAGAACAGCAGTTACAAATCCAGGTGGGCCTGATTCAGGCGGAGCCAGAATCAGGGTTCTTTCCATTTAATTTGCCAAAAAAAAAAAAAGCTTGATTCAGGAACTCGACAGCTGATTGATGCCGACTTTGTCTCTGTGGGCTGTAGCTGGTAACACTCCACTCAGCGGCTTCTAGGGACAGATTCTGGTGGATTCGAGCACTTGAATCCTGTTGAATGCTGATTTGTGGCTTCTCCAAAAGAAGCAGCAACTCATCATACAAGGATGCTCAGGAAGGGGGGCCTTTTGCTGGACCTCAAGCCCAGCCACAGCAGGGCGGCAGACCGCTGCAACCCCCGAGGGGCGGGGGGCTTTGCTGAGGCGGCCGGGCCAACCTTACCGTGAACCGGCAGCCCTGCGCCTTCGCACGGGGCAGCGGACTGCGGACTCGAGGTTGAATTAGCAGGTCACGGGCCCAAGGTGGAAGTGTCGGTGGGGGCCACATACCCCCACCCCGGGCAGGGCGTGGGCAGCCCCAGGCGGGGGAGACGGGCTCCCCAGGAACACGTGTTCATGCTTGAAATGCTCTGCTCTGCTTCCCTCCCCCCGCGGCCTGTGCCCTTCTGTCTGGAGGCAGTGAAAGCGGCCGGAGCACGCCCAGCCTCTCTGTGCTGTCCGACAGCAAGCCTCCCCCCTCCACCTACCAGCAGGCTCCTCGCCATTTCCACGTCCCAGGTAGGCTCCGGGCCCGCCGGGCGGGGCTGCCTCGCCTCGGCAGGTGCTGGGTGATCCCCAAGCCTCTCCATCCCCACCCCGAGTCCCGAGATTCTTTATAAACCAAGCACGTGGGTCTGCACACCCCCAAATTTCCACGTGTCTGTTTCTCCCAATGCCCCACCAACACCAGGGGGACACCGTGCGCTCCTGAGCTCGCCACCCCCGTTCCCCTCACCACCCTCTCCCTCTGCCCCTTCAAGCTGGAGGCGCATGCTGGGCCGGGTGAGGCTTGGTTTGAGGTGTGGGGCCTGGGGGGCCACCGTTTGGGGGTCCCAGATCCTTCCCGGAGATGCTGAAACTGGGCGACTGGTGGGTGCTGACAAGAAGCCAGGAGACCGAAACCACAGTTTGCTCGCTCACCCTGCTTTCTCTCCTTTTCTCTCTCTTCCTTCCCAGACACTGGTGTAAAAGATAACATCTATAGGAAACCCCCAATCTACAAACAGCATGGTACGGTTCCCCACTGCCTGCCGAGTGGCCCCTGCAT
The DNA here is from genome assembly GCA_004026765.1 of Micronycteris hirsuta. Lineage (NCBI taxonomy): Eukaryota > Metazoa > Chordata > Mammalia > Chiroptera > Phyllostomidae > Micronycteris > Micronycteris hirsuta. The sequence continues at coordinate 25,036 of PVJI01001670.1, forward strand.
GCCTGTCATCCCCGCGCCCCCAAATCCTTGCTTTGTTGTGCCGATGCGTGGCGGGCCCCCCACAAGGGCCCCACGGCCCGGGGGTGACATGCAGACTCACCTGCCGGGCCTGGGAGAGGCCCCTTCAGACGGTGCGGGCCCGCCTGTGTGCCGTAAACCCGAGGCTGGTGCGCACCAGCCGGGCTCGGGGTGGGCATTTGTGGCGAGAGCTGGCTTCGGGGCTTGCGTTTGCGACTGTGAGAGAAGCAGCCAGACTCACCGCAGCCGAGGTGGTGGGGGGCAGAGGCTTCTTCGACCCCGCCCCGAGCCAGACTGCTCACACCAGAATCAGCCCTTTGTTCCTGCGTGGGAATCTCTGACACGGGAAGGAGGTGTTGAGTGGGAGAGTGTCTCTCGGCACCCAGTCTCCCTCTCGGAGGCGACCGCACACACCCGCTCCACCCGAGCCTGTGGGACAGTGGCACAGGTGGCAGGTGGCTGAGCCGCAGGGCAGGAGGCGGAAGACTCCAGGTGTCTTCACGGAATTTTGGATGAGTTGGGGCATCAGCACCCTGAGCCTCTGCTTCCTCACCTGCACAGTGGGGATCCCTCCACTTGCCCTTTCCACAGGCCGCCTGTGCGGCCGCCAGCGTGACAAACCTCATCCTCACACTGGGAAGTGCGGGGCAGGTGGTAGGGTTGTTGTCAAGTCCTTAGGGCGACAGGAAGAGGGATCCCCGCCCCTAAAGCTCTTGTTCGAATGCACCCAGAAAGCAGCCTGGGCCACCCTGAGAGCTGGCTGGGCTCTCCCCGTGGGGCCCTGCCCGCGGGTGCCCTCTGGGGCCCGCTGCAGACCCGGGCTCCCGTCATGCAAACAGCAGGGCTTCCCACTGTCCCCTGATGGCAGCGGCCCTTCCGCCCAATAAAGGAAATGAACGCAGGCAAACGCTGGGGTTTCCAGACTTCCACCACTGCCCCCACCAGGCGAGCTTCGAGCCCGGGCCCCCCAAGGGTCCCAGTGGGGAAACTGAGGCCCAGCTGAAGGAAGCTCCGTCCTTCCATCGTGCCACCCGTGGTCACGTCCTGCAGGTGGGGTGGGTTAGCCTCAAACCCGTCTTTTGCACACAGCTGGGGGGTCGGCCTCTCGCGGGGAGAGGACGTCAGCCGATCACGAAGTTGCTCAGTGGTGTGGGTGTGGCCCCGCCTCGCCCGAGGCAAAGACCTGCAGACCAGAAGCCCTTGTGGGAGGCGCATCGGGAGGGGTCACGGTGGCCAGGGACCCTTCTGGGTCGCTGTTGTTGACCTGGATGGACACGCCTCTCAAAGGACCGAACCCTGAGCACCGACGGTCCAGAACTTGGGCGTGTTGATTTTTCTGTGAAATAAATTTCACAGAGCGCCTCCTTGAGTGTAAATCGGGCTTGGCATGCGGTGGGTGTGGACTTCCCTTGACCTGCGCCCCTCGGCCGGCCCTGGGGGACGAGTGGACGTGTCGGGGTGCCTGGGACTGCCCACACACTGCAGGAGCTGGGTCTGACGAGCCGGCCCCACCCCGTGGGAGTGCTCCCTGCATGTGTGTGGGCAAGCATGCTGTGTGACACTCGTGTATGCATGTGTGCACGCATGCAAAGTCCCCACCCCCAACCTCAATGAAGTCCGGGCGACGACGTGGACTCACCGGGCCATGTCATTAGTTTAACAGGACGTGTTCCATCGCTAAAAAGTGATGCTTTTTAAGGGACGTGCTTCCTTGTCAACTCTCCAGTTCCCACTCACCCCAAGTTTGATTTTTTAATTAGCGTCACCCTTTCCTGATGCCTGCGTCTTCTTCCTGGCTTTGGGACGGAGCCGGGCTGAGGGGGGCGGGGCCTGACGGGCAGGGCGGGGCCACGGTGTGGAGGACGAGGCAGCTGGCATTCGTGTCGCTGCCGTGTGCTGCACACTCCACGTGTGACAGCGTGTTTCCTTCCGACTCTCTGAGGTTGGCATGAGCGCAGGTGAGGAAACTGAGGCCGGGCAGTCACGTGACCAGCCCGTGGCCAAGCTGAGGTCCACACCCAGGTCTACCAACCCCTGACCTCTGACCTCTGGCCCAACAGCATTGTCTTGTACGACATCAGTTTCAACTCCACTTGGTTAGGATTTCATGGCTTTTTAAATAAAAGAATGAGAAAGAGAAGGACAGAAGCAAAAGGAGAGGAAGGGGAAATAAAAAGAAAGGGGGCAGGTTGGGAAGAACCCTCTGGGCAGCGAGGATCAGGAGCGGGGTCCACTGCAGTGCAGGGGGGGCTGGGGGGCGGGCGGGCGCCGCCCTCACACCTCCCCGCTGGGGCGTGAACTGCCCTGGGACCGAAAGCTCAGGCACTGCTGGGGACATTTCTGGTGTTTCCCTGGGCGCCGGTCACCCATAGTCCGCTGTGAGGCAGACCCAACTCAGGGCACAGCCAGTCCCCTTCCGTCCCTGTCCCTGGAGTGCACACCCCTCAGGGGCCGGCTCCTTCCACAGGGAAAGGTTCAAGGTCACCGCCCTCGCCCTCGGGCCTTGACGGGTTTCAGGTGAGGCGAGTTGAACCTTAGCAGAGAGCAGGGCTTCTGCCCGCCCTGCCCCGCGGTGCTGTGGCGCTGGGCCGGGCATCTAGACGGTTTAAAGTGAATTCAAGAGGAACAGATGCCTCCCCCAACCCCAGGAAGCGGACGGGACTGATGCCGCCGCGTTCTGTCTCTGCTGTAACCTACACGAGCCCGCGGAGGGCCCGGGAGGGGAGCCCTGGCCCAGGAGGTGGGCAGCGTGTCGTCGCCTCTAGCCACCCACCAGCGGGGCTGGGGGTGTCGGAGCTGCCCCCCCAGATCAGACTGTGAAGGCGACCCCGCGCCGTACGCCTCACAGTTGTTCCTTCGGTCCCTGGTTTGAAATGGAAAGACCCACAGATCGTGTTTCTCTGGGATTCCTGGGTGGTGGGGTCGAGCCTCGTTTTGGTTTGGGGGTCCTCTTGGGATGGGAAAAAAGGGAAGGCAGGCCCCTCATCCAAAAGAAAGCTAGAGACCCCGCTGTCATCGGGTGCCGCCAACACAGCCCCCGAGGGGCCCCTTCCCGGGAGGGTTCCCGTGGCCATCGGCTTCCAGGCTCAGCAGGAGCCGCCTTGTGAGACAGGACAGACACAATCATGGGTCCCTCTGTCCTCCTGCCTGGCCCTGCCCTTCCCTGGCGCTGAGACAGCCCCCCACAGGTCCGCCTCTCAGTGATTCCTAAGTTTTCACAATGAGCTCCCGTCTGTCACAGCGTCCACGTCACCCCATGCGACCTTCATACTTCGGAGGCGTGCACATCCTCTGCCCACTTTACAGATCAGGAAACTGAGGCTCAGGGCTGCCGCAGAGTTCCCGGGCGACCACTGTGTGATTTGAGGGCTGGGGAACAGGGGCTCTACGGAGGCCCGGGTTTGAGTTGGGCTGAGAGCTAGCACTGTTTGCAGAGGACACTTGCTAAGTCTTGGCAGGATCCCCACAGTCAGACGGGGGCTGTGTCTGAGCCCTGTGTCTTGCAGGTCCGGCCCGACCAGCTGCCCTCAGCTGTGTGACGTCCTTGAACCCAGGGTGGCCCGGGGCCTGGGGCCTGGTCTCCAAGGGCTGCGGCTGCACACCCCACAGGGCCCTGAGCCACCTTTGCACTTGCAAATTTCCCCAAGCGTGAAGCTCCCTCTGGGGGCCTTCAGGGCTGCGGCTCACTTGCTTCTCTGGGCCGGACGAGAGCCGCCGGCTTGGTCGCCCCTGGGGCTTGCTGGGCAGCCGCCAAGTGCCGTGGCCAACACATGGCCCGCGTTCCCCTCTGAGCGGCTGGCATCTAGGCAGCAGGAGGGCCGGCTGGCGCGCAGGCTCCCCTGCAGACCTGTCGGTAGTTCGCCCCCCCAAGAGCGGAGAGGGCAGGGCTTTCATCTCCATGTTGAAAGCAAAATCGCTGATTCCGGGGAGGAGGAGAAGCAAGTAGCTGCCGGGAGTCACCAGGGGTCCGCATCGCCAGACGGTCTTCAACTGTGGCCTTATCTTGTCAAGGTCCTGTAGCCCAGTCCCCAGTGTCCCAGCTCTCGGGCCTGATGTCAGTCTTGTCCCTGGTGGCCCACGAGGCAGGGTGCTCCAGAAGGCTCGAAGGCCCGGGCCCTCTGCAGGCTGCAGGTAAGGAGCCCGCCTGGCATGTCCTTACCACGGCCGCGGTCTCTGGCGGGAGGGAAGGACCAGGGGTGCCTTTCATTGTCAGTGAGTCAGTCCGGGACGCACGGGACGGGTCCTTACAGACCGAGCTGGATGGGGACTTCTTTGCCCAGACTCGGTGGGAGAGCATGTCAGTCCAGCTGGGTGACTATCCCTCAGAAACGCCAGTGGGGGGCACAGACCTTCTTGGGAAAGGGACTTGCTGGCTCTGTCCACTTGCGGCCACCTCTGTGCATACGTCGTGCCTCATCCCGGCCCTTCGTGCTCTTCACTTGCTCACTGGCCCGTGGTGTGCGGGTGGCCAGCAGTGAGGCGGGGCAGGCAGGGGGGAAGGACCGCCTGGGTTCAACGGTCAGCCCCTGCCTCCCGCTGATCCAGGACCTTGAACTTGAGGGAGGCACGGCATCGTTCCGAGCCTTCGTCCTCCGATCCGTGAAGTGGGCTGCGTGGGGCTAGGTGGCCACGTTCGGGGAGCCCCCAACCGAGTCCCACACAGGGCAGGCGGGTCGGCTGAGACCTTTGCTTACTTTGAAGTTAGACTTGCAAGGTACAAAGCGTGTTCTTCAAAGTGCCGAGTGGCTGCACCTGCAAACACGGCCTGATCTCTGGATGGGCCGAGGGGCTTGGCTGGCCCCTCACAGGCAGCCCTTCACGCCCCTGCTCTCGGTTTGGAGGGCTGTCTCGCTCAAGGGCACACAGCGCCCACCCCCGCCCAGGCACCGTCCCCGCGGGAGAAGTGTCCTGCGTGCCCGCTCCTCAGCCCGTAAAAGGCCCTCCTCGCACCGCGACCTTTTCGGGGGCTGTTTTCTGTTTTCTGTTTTCTGAGTGCAGCTGGGAGGTGGAAACCCAGAGTGAGCCGTGTGCTGCCTGACGGTCGGTCTTTCCCTTCCAGCCTCGAGGCGCCTGGACGGGGAGGATGGGGGTTTCGACCAGGATAACAGGAAGGTAATGCGGGGCAGACCTGCCGTAGAGCAAGCTGTGCAGAAGGAAATCGGGTTTTGTGGGCTTGTCCAACGTGAAACCTCAGGCTCCTCCTCTCGGCCCACTCCCTGGAGGTCCCCCGAGGGCACGTGGAAGAGGGGCCGGATTCAGCAGCTGGGGTGGGCTCCTTCCCTGCGGCCTCCCTCTCACCTGTGGCATCATCAGCCCAGCCACTACCTGAGTCCTCGTGATGCGCCCAGGCAGCTTGGTGGCGGCTCTGTGACCGAGCAGGTGTCTGAAATGAGAGGAAAGTAAACTGCAGTGCATCCTGGGAGCATCTGAGACGATTGTTCTAGAACAGGCGCGGCAGGCGTTTTCAGTAACGGGCCCGAGCAAATGTCTCAGCGTTTGCCTTCCTGCCTCGGGAGCCACGGCCCCTTGCTGTCCTTCAGGAGGGTGGGCGTGTGTGCACAGAGCTGGCTCACCTGGCTCTCCCCATGTGAAGCCATTTGAGCCCACAGCTCCCCGAGCCTCAGTTTCCCCATCTGTGAAACAGGTCAGCACAGTTCCAGAGGATCTCCAAATTCACGTGACTTGTTTGTTTTTCCCGGCAGAAGACCAGCTGGCTGATCCTCAAGGGGGACGCGGGCACCAGGACTAACTCTCCAGACCTGGACAGCCAGTCCCTGTCCCACAGCAGCGGGACGGACAGAGATGCCCTCCAGACCCTCCCAGGAGACGGCTTCTACGCACGTGAGTGGTTCTTTTGAGCAAGGAGCTGTCCCTGCGACACGAGACGCCTCGCAGCCAAGGGGCCCCGTGACGCCGAGCCGACCCCCAGATCTAAGCCCTGCTCGCTAAACGCTGTAGGACAGACGGACAGACCTCAGGGTGAACCAGGCAGGATGTGGGCCCTCTGTGCTTGCTGGCCCCGTGACAGGCACGCGTTCACCGCTGCCTGGCCCATGGGCTGTGCCCGCCGGTCCCCGAGGCCCTTCCGGGGCTGGCAAGAGGGCAGAGAGCCATGTCCGGCTGGAAAAGGGCCTCCTGGGCTGCCAGGCCGGATGTGGGCGGCCTCTCCCTCCAGAGCAGACATGAGCACGGTCCAGGCGGCGAGTCCAGACTCGGAGTTGATGACAACGGCATTGTCCCGTGTCCCGTGCTTGTCCTGAGCAAGGGGCCAGGAGTTGGAACTTCCTGTATGAGGACGAATGGGAGACAGAGATGAAGCCTGAGTTAGTGAGGAGCTGCTGTCAGGTGTGGGACAGACGCCAGAGAATGGGCCTCACTGAAGTCACAGGCGGCAATGGGTCGAAGGCCCGCAGCTGACCCCGGGCCGTCTGCAGGGCCCCGCGGGCCGAGGGTGGTTTTCTGGGGCAAACTTGAGGCTTAGCCTGGAAGTAGAGGCCTAGCGAGGATGGGCGCAGGCGTGAGAACACACAGGAAAGGCACCGGTTTCGCCTGAGGCACGCCCGGGTTCCAGTCCCCCTCACCACTGTGGCGTGGGCCCGTGGCTCCCGCCGGGCCGGGTGTCAGAGCCCCGAAGGAAGGGACGCATGTAGAAGCCTGGGCTCTGCCTGGCCCGCAGCAGATGCTCCACAGGCAGCCCTCCGATCCTCGTCAGCATCGCACTCTGCTGCGGGTGACCGTGTTCCCCCGCAGGGGAGGGGAGAGGGGCTCGGTCGTCGTCACTGTGAAAGAAGAACTCAGATGAAGCAAAGCTTATGTTTTGTGCATGACCTTTGTAAGCAGGGGTCTGTGTAGGCCCCGTGCCTCTGTCCCTCCTGGGGGGCAGCTCTCCCAGTGTCAGGGCTCAGAGCCAGTGCTCAGGGCCGATGTCACCATGGGAAGGTCACACCCAAAACGTCTCCAGGGGGCTTGTCCAGGATGGCACATGCTTCTCGTGGAGCAGGTCTGGAAGGGACATGGCAGCTGCCTGTCCCACCAGCAGGCAGGACAGGAGAACCAGTGGGCAGGCTCCTGACCAGACGGCAGCCACTGGTCCTACAGCCCCTCCCTGCTTGTGGCACACGGGGCCCCAGGTGGTGCCGGGCTGGCTGGCACGAGGCCCAGGCCTTTTTGCTTTGTTCTCTTTTCCCTGACATTGTATGTGGGAGGTGTGAGCCCCAGTCCGGCAGCCCCATGGCGGCCCTCCCACACCTGGGTGGGAGCACTGAGACCTCAGCTCTGGCCCCGAGCTCCCAGGAAATTATCTGGAGATTGGGGTGGTCTTCTCCACTCTCAGTCCAGCCCTCCCAGGGTGGCGGGTGCCCTTCATCTGCAGGCTGGGAGCTGCCCCTCACCTTCCCCACTCTCCTCAGGGGAGGCCAGCGGCTGCCCCAGTGGTCCCCGCTTGTGGCAGTGGCCTGCTGGCTGCTTGGGCTGAGGGAGGAGGGGCACCTGCCCCACGGCCTGTGCATGTCGCCTTTGCCGCTGCAGTCTGCTTCCTCACCTGCAAATGCCGCCAGGTGTTCTGGCGCTGTGCATGGCGCCCCGCAGGGGGCAGGCTCAGTGAGGCTGGAAGACGATGCCCCTGTTAAAATGAGTCTGTCACACACCTGCAAGGGCTTGTTTGTCCCCTCGCTGCCTCGTCACGCCTGCACGGGCCACCACAGGTGCCAGCGCGGCTGCCTCCCACACACCGTGCCCCTGGCCTGCAGGAATGGACAGCCGGGGCTGCAGCCCATGACCTAACTGGACGAACCCTGCGAAGAATGACCAGTGTGTGTCCCGCGCTGATGCTTGCTTATGATGACAGGATCCCGATTCTGTCATCTACTTGCCGTGTCCTTGGGCTCTGACGGGCCCCCTGAGCGGGAGCCCAGTGTCCAGCCATTGCAACCGCGACTTGATTTCTATCCTGGTGACTGTGCTTGTTTCCCGATGTGCGTGATGGCGGTGGCGAGGTTCCAGCTCGGGCGTGCCTCGCCCGCTGCCAGCCTCTGGGGAAACGGGCAGCGTTCGTAGGGGGTTATGAACCTCTTTCCAGGGCTCCTTCGAGCCCCCAAATGTGAGCCCCTTGCCACCAGTTCATTTGCAAACGCCGGTTGCTAAGTGAAGCGTCTGCACCTAGGCAGGCATGCCTGCCTGCGCCCCGGGGACACCGTCTGCAGCGCCATGGAAGCTAGGCTCATGACACCGACACAGTGGGCGCTCAATAAATGTTTGTTGAATTGAGATGCGTTAAATTCAACGGGTATTTATTGAGCACCCACTCTGTGCCAGACGCTGTGCGGGCGCCAAAGGGGAGACCGAGGAGATCAGGGCAGCCCCCGCCCCGGGGAGGCGTGTAGGGGGCTGGGAGAGGCAGAGGCGCCGGGGGCAGCTACCACGCGTGCATCCCACCGCCGCCGCCTGCCCAGGCCCTCCGGGGGCTCCTGGGGACCTGTCTCAACCTCACGCCACGTCTGACGCCGTCCACGCATCTCCCCTGGGACAGAACCGTCATTCAGTTATTCCTCCATGTGTCCCCCAAACACTGAGGAGCGCCCCTTATGTGCCGGGCGTGGTGCCGGGTCCCCTTCCCAGCAGGAAGCCGTCGGCCGAGCGGCAGCGACAACCAGGGAGAGCCCCTGCCCTCCGCCGCCCTCTGTGGCGAGGGCTCATAGGGTGTCCTCTGGACCACGCCTGCGGCGGGCTGTGAGGTCGCGAGCCTGGTTTCTGCACGGGAAGAGGCGGTGTGGGAGTTTTGTTACAGGAAGACAACCCCGAGGCGTACAGATGAGACGCACTGTCCCCCGTGGGACCTGAGGTGCTGGGCCCGCCGGCGTCGGACCACGACCCCCCGCCCAGCCGGAGACCCTGCCCAGGGGACCCACAGACCCTAGGAGGGAGGCTGGGCCCTTCCCTCACACCCCGGCGCAGGAGAGGAGTGGGGCGGCGCGGGGACCGGGTGCGAGTCCGGACGGCACCCACGGCTGGTCCCAGTGCAGCGGCTGTGCCCCGACTCTGCCTGGGACTTCAGCGTTTGCGTCACCTCTGCCTGCCCCTCCCCCGACCACGGAGTCCCCTGTTTGAGGGGACGTGCTGGGTTCACCTGCGCGGTTACCGAGGGAACAACTGGCCTTTCCGCAGTTCCCTGGTATTCCAGGTGTGAAGAAATTGTTCGCATGCTTCTCAGTTTACAGTTGAAAGGGGGCAGCGTCCGGATTTGCTGTCAAACTCGCGAGAATATCAGGCGGGGTGGGCGACGCGCCTGGGGTGCAGATCATGACCCCGAGGTCCCAGGGGCAGAATCCTGGGACCTGGAAGGACGTCGGGGCCCTTCCCCCCCTTTTATGAGAAGCCAGCGAGGGGCCAGCGAGGGCACGAGGTGCCTGACCCCGACGACCTCCTGTGAGCACCTCTGGGTGCCGCCACCGAGTTCGTGCCGGGCAGAGCCAGGCCGAAGCAGCGCCCTGCCCTGGGGTCCCGTGTCTTAGACGTCGAGAGAAGCCGGGAACTAGGATTTTAATGTGAAAGCTCCCAATTGCAAACAGTTCGGGATTGTTTATAGAGTAAAATTGTCTCCAGGCCCTTTGGTTGGTGGTGGGTGGGCCTCCATTTTCCACTCACTGCCCCCCCTCCCCTGCTGCCAGAGACGGGCCAGGCTCCACAGACTCCCGGTGCCCTGGGTTGTCTCAGGGCGTCCCCACCTCCCTGGCTCCTTCCTCAGTCCCTGGGAACAGAGGTCACGACACGTCGGCAGGCGTAGCCTTGGGGGGCCCTGCCATGTTGCCTGCTAGCACTCCACCCTGGCTTTGCCCGCTCGCTGGGCCGAGCCCGCCCGCCCGTGTGACAGAGCTGTGCTGTCTGTTTCAGGGTTCCCCTATTCCAAATCCGACCCTCTCCCAGGACTTGGAAGGAATGGCTTGGACCACCGGGTAGGTACCCCCGCCCTGGCCCGCGGTGCCCTGACGTCACTGTGAACATGAGTGGTTCCCACAGCTTCGTAACCACACAGCCTGCTGCTCCCCCAGGCCCACCCCCACCCCGACACCGCCTCTCCCTACAGAGGACATTTGTCGTTAAACCGAGGCAATTCAGCTTCAAGTGCAGCCACTCCAAGCTGGCAGTCTCAGCCATAAGTGTGGCTCCTCCAGCCTCCCCCAGGAGGGTCTTGTAGCCAGGGACCAGGCCCCCGGGACATAGCTAAGAAGAGGGACGCGTCCCCAGAGCTGCAGGCGTCCTCTCAGCTTCTCCGTGCACCCGGCTGTGCTGGAGGAGCTGCTGGGTCTGTCCGGGCCCAGGCGCCTCTGCGTGGTCCGACTTGGGGACCGTTTGTCCCAGAACGAGCCGAGCCGGGACATGCATCCTGCCCACTTCTTCCAGTGGCTTCAGTGGATTTGTCCACCCTTCGTGTCCACGTGGGAAGTTGGGGGGTGAGAAACTGAGACCGAGGTCCACGGGACGCCCACAGCCCCAGGAAGCTCAGAGTTAGGGTTTGGGAACAGCCAGTCCAGACACTCAGGCAGGGCCCCTGTCTGCGTCCCCTCTCTAGGATGGAGAGCAGAAGCTGACTACGGAATTCAGAGCTCCCTCTGCGAACGTCCTGCCCGCCTGAGGGGGGCAGCCTATGAGGGCGCCTGGGGGTCCTTCTGTCGGGGGGAGTCCCAAAGGGGGCTTCGTTGTCACATGGAGATTCTCGCTTTTCACGTTGCCTCTGGGGGGATCGGTGAATACCACAGTGACTTTGCTTCGGGTTCTTTTCTCCCCGGAACATTTTCTCCTTTTTTCTCTTTCTAAGACTCTTATGTAATTTCATGCCTATTTCTCAGTGGGAAGACCAGATACTTACCTTGCGATGACCTGCCCTTCAACCCGTGGGTCCCCAGGGAGCGTGCCCACCCTGTGTTGCTGGTGGCCTTCAGAACTCCCCAGTCACTTTTTCAGTTATTTCTTGGTTTGGTTTTACTTCCAGAAAGGATTCTGGGTGGGTTGAAGTAAAAGCCCAGATGCATTGTTACCCAAAGCCCATTAACACAAAGTCATGAAGGAGGAGAGGGGGACACTGTAGCAGAAAATTGTATCAAAAACAAAGAACATTGTATCAGGAAGCCACAGAGCTGCGCTCCCAGCTCCCGGATGGCCACGGGGATGGCCACGGGCCGCTCTCCTGGCAGATGCGGGCGTTCTTGCTCTGAGAGGGATTTGCTACAAAGGCATTTGTCTCCAGCTCCTGAACATATCCCGCCAACCCGCCTGCCGCAGAGCCCGTCCCTGGTGGGTGTCCCTGCTCTCTGTGGAATAAATAAAGAGGTAACCGCCCGCTGCTGGCTCTTCTGGGGACACGTGCCACCTGGCCTGTTCTTCAGAGAAAGACCACTGGCCACCGATAGTCCCGGTGGCAGCCCCCAGAAGGAGTCCCTTCTTGAAAACCCTGATGCTGAATGTGAACAGACTGACCTCTCCTACTAGGACATCGATGTCGGGTTAGGATTCATAGCACAAAGTGGGGACACGATTTGTAGAACAGGTGAAGCACTCATAGCTTTGAACGCACCAAGCACGACAAAATGCAAGTGCGCTGGTGGCTGCCACAGCTTGGTAGGTGACTGGAACGTGACGCTTTTGAAATCAGACACACGGATCTACCGAAACAGTAACAGCGCGGGAACAGTTGACTGAAAAACCTCGGACAGCAGACTTCGTCCCACAGGAGTGTGAGAAACTCACATGCCCTTGGAACCAGGTTCCCCATGTATAAAATGCCCGTGGGCGTGACCCTAAGGACAGCCCTAACAAGTGAGAGAAGCCCGACCTTTCCAGCTGTGACTCTGGGAAGAGCTCGGGCCTTCACGTCAGACAGCCCTGAGTTCAAATCCCAGCCCTCCCACTCACAGGATGTGTGTCTGGGCAAGTCGCGTGCGTTTTCTGACCATTTTCTAGTCTGTACGAAGTTGTCCTTGCCTGTTAAGGTTGTCGTGAGGACAGGTGACGTACACTCTGCAGCGTGGTTCCCTCCCTAGTTGCTATTGTCAAAGCAAGTTCCTGTGGCGTCTTCCTTCCGGGCCAGCGGTTGCTGAGCGCGGCCGTGCAATCCAGCGCGAGCGTTCGGGAGAAAGGCACACAGCCAGGGGTGAAGGGCCACAGTGCCCCCCCCCCCCACTATTAGCAATGCTAGCATAGTCTTTGAAAAGTGAAACACATGAAGGAGGGTTTTTTTTACAGTGCCGCGCATTTGCTGTGTGATCTTGGGCAAGCTGCTTAACCTCTCTGAGCCTTGTCCGTGAAATGGTCATTTCGAGGCCCACCTCCTCAGGTGGCAGTGGAAATTAGTGAATGTGGCTGTAGAACAGCTGGCACGTAATGACACCGAACGAACGGGAGACGTAAATCATCTGTGGCTTCTACATTTGGTGGTCCGCTGTGGAGAACAGCAGGGATGCGCCTGACGATGTGGCCTTTGTGGGCCCCACCAGCCACTCGCACAGCAGCAGCCCCAGGCTCCCTGGCGCCTGAGAGCTCTTGCAGGCCCTGACCGCACTTGGCACCTACAGGCCAGGAGACTGCTCTGTCCCTGCTCTGAGCTGATCCTCCTCTTGCCCTCTCCACCCGAACTGTGCCCCACCCTCCCTCCTGGGAGGCTCCAGCCTGTCTCAGAGCCCGGCAGAGCCCAGGATGCCAGTTCTGCCCCCAGGAAGTGGGTTTCCTACAGCCCAGGGTGACCCTGGTGGCTGGTGTGGACGGCCTGTGATGCAGGATGGGGATCACTAGGGGGCAGCATTTCCCTTCTCTGTCACAGACCGGCCTGTGAGACAAGTGGATGGGAGGTTTGCCCTGCTTTGTTCCAGGAGGAGGTGTGTGTCAGTGACCTCAGACAAGGTCTCAGAAAAGCGTTCTTGCAACGAAGGAGAATGATTCGGGCGCAGACACCTGGCTGGAGGCTAAGGCAGGCCAGGGAGGCACGTACCAAGCTCAGGAATCAAGATAAATAATGTTTTAATGCCATGTTTTTAAAAACCTAAATTAATGTAGATAGATCCATGATGAACAAAATATCAAACATTTAAATAAAGACCAGCTCCAACCCTGCACTTAACGTGCTGACCCCACTCCCCGGCTTTGCTCCCCCTGTTTGGGTGAGGGACCTAGGCCCCTCTGTTCTCCTGTGGGCTCCTGGCTCCCGCCTCTGCGGGCGTCCGAACTGAAAGCGCTTTTTCTTGCAATGCAATTGGAGGGTGCAGAAGATCGCCCGCCTTCAACAGCAGAGCCCTCCCCTGAAACTGAACCACAGGCTGTTTCGGGCGTGCTGGCCAGGGGCCCTGGCCCTGTGTGGGACCCGCACCAGGGGCTGGGCTTGGACCGTGGAGGGCGGGTGGCCCCGGCAGGGCTCAGCGTGTGTTTACGGGGGGACTCAGGGGGGCACTTGCAGGTGGGCAGAAGGGAGAGAATTCCAGACATTCATGAGCACGACTCATTAAAAGGCGAAGCTTGCTGCCGGCGCTGGGTGCTGTGGGCAAGTGAGGGAGGCCCCTGAGATGGGTGGCAGGGCTCTGGGTCCACGTCCCCTCAGCAGGCGTCACCCTCTGAAAGTCCTCATCAGTCACAGCCTCCTCTCCGCATGAAGTGCTCACCACACGCTGGGCCCTGTCCCCGGGTCTGTGGAGACACCAGCCAGGGAGCACCTGGGGACGGCAGGGTCCAGAGGGGAGCAGAGGCCCCATGGAGCAGGCTCTGTGCTGAGTCCGGTAGGAGTTGCCTGGACGGCAGGCAGTGTGTGAGCCAAGCTGCCAGCTGACACTCGACCTGCCTGGGCTGTGAGGCCCCGCCCACCCACCTGCCCACCCCTGCGGCCTGCCTCCTGCCGCCCTTTCTCTTTCTCTTCCAGAACGCCAATTTGGCCCCTGGTGGAGCAGACCCGGATGCCAGCTGGGGCACTCGAGGTACAAGGAGCGGGGACCCCTGAGGTCTCTGGCTGGGGCAGGGGTCACTGACACGCTCCCCCAGGGCCAGCTGGCTACAAGCATCTGGCAGTAAGGGGAGCCCGGGATGTTCATGTCCCGCCTCTTCCTCGGGCCTCAGCTCACCTCCGTTCTCCTGTGGCCTGAGGCGCTCCCTCTCTCCCAGCAGCCCCTGCCCTGCCTGGGCTGTCACTCTGGTCCCTTGGGGAGGGGGATCTGTGTGGGGACAGCTGCCCCGTCAGGGCACGGGCCAGGCTAGCCCCCAGTGAACTTCCGTGACAGTAAGAGAGGCAGAGTCGCAGCAAAAGGCCCCGGGTCTGAGCCGCAGGACGAGACTGGGTCAGCCACCCTTGATCGCCTTCTAGACTTCCACCCAAGGGCGGCCTGCCAGTGGGCGGCAGGGATGCTGGTCCTGCAGCAGGTGTCTGGCTGAGGGTTCTGCCAGCTCCGAGCTGGCCGGGGTCTGCACCACGGGGACCGCGCCACGCTTCCTCGTCCCGGCGCCCCAAGGGGGCTGGCGTGGGGGGCGGCTTGCTCTCGTGAGCTGGTCTGCACGGCTGGGCAGAGTGTGGGGTGCTGCGGCCTGTCCCTCCAAGATCTACTGGCCCGTCCAGAATCCTGTGTGTCATGTTGAAAACTTCAGGGACTGCGCCTCCCACCCCCGCCCGGCTGGGCGCCCTGCCAGGGACTCTCCCCCAAGACAGGCCCGTGGCCCGGTTTCCAGAGATTGTGTTTCTGTGGGTTCTGGGTGCTCACAGAGGCCTCTGTCCACACGGGTCTACTTTTTAACCAGACGCTTGGAGTCTGGAGGGACGACCTTTACGACACTGGCGTGCAGAGCGCAGAGATTTACAAGGAGGACTAGAGGGCTGGGAACGGAAGGAGGAGGCAGGGGGCTTAGGCCCTGAGGAGGCTGCGGGTCTCCACAGCACCCCCAACACATCTGCCCGGATTGCCCACTCTGCAGGGGTAGACTGAGGCAGGCAGCTTTCTCGGGCGGCTCGGCCCACCAGGGGAGACAATGCCTGGGACACCGTGCCACTTCCAGCTCCCAGTCTGGCTCCAGCCTTCTGACCGCCTCCTGCTCTGGGCTTCCCACCGAGAGAGGCAGGACCCTCTTCCCCCTGTGGCCCCAGGGCAGCCGCTGGGGGACAGAACCAGCAGGGCCCAGCTGACTGCGGGGTGGGGGCAGGGCGGGTTGCTTCCCCCTGTAGGGCTGGAGCCTGTGCTTTCCTTTCTCAATGGCCGCCTGTGGTCTCTGCTCTTGCTCTTACAGAATACAAGGTAAGAGGGGCCGCTGCCTGCGCTGACCTCTGACTTCCTCCTGCTGCAGCCGCCCAGGTGAAAAGTTCCCTTTGTTGTGCTTTTCCTATGACGTGTGTCCGATGCAGACGCAAGTATGCCCCTCCCCCGGCCCGGGCTGGGCTCTGCTTCCTGGCGTGAGCCGGCTTCCGGTGAACCTGCCCATCTCCTCCCTGACAGGTCTACCCTTACAATGCCCTCATCGTAACAAACCGAATTCGCGTGAAGCTGCCCAAAGACGTGGACCGAACGAGGCTGGAGGTAAGAGCGGGCTCTGGGGGTGGTCCTCCGCCAAGTGAGCCTGCAGGTGCCACATCCACGGCGCCAACCCTCATCGCCCCTGCGTGTCCCCACTGGGGACAGTGTGGGCACAGCGAGGGCTTGGCTTGAGGGCCCACGGTGGTTCAGGGGCAGGAGAACGGGGACCCCACTGTTCCGGGTCCGGGCAGGAAAGGCTTGGGGCTACCAGTCATGCTCGTCTGTCCCCCGAGTCCGGAGAGTGGACAATTGTCCCAGCCAATGCATGACTTCTGGTGGTCCAGGACGACACACTGCCCTGTGGGGGACAAGGGCATTGCCCTGAAACAGCTCCGGGCAGGGGGCACGACCCCCAGCAGAGTTGAAATCCGAGTGTAACTTTTGACTCCCCAAAACTGGATGACAGCGGTCCCTTGGTATCCATGGGGGGATTCCGGGACCCCCGTCAGGTGCTCACGTCCTTCATGTCCCAGTGCGAACAACACCCCCAGCCAGCCCGCTGCACCCACGGGCTCCCCACTGAGGCTCACAAACACTGCTTCGGATCCGCCCGCAGTCGGTCGAGCCCATGGGTGCGCGAATCCCAGGCACACGGAGGGCCGATGGATATTTAGTGAAAGAACCCTGGGAGCAGCGGGCCGCGCGGGTCGGGCTCATGTTGCCCGAGGGTCCGCTGTGCCGTGTTTAAAGGCCCCACGGGGTGTCGACACACTGCAGCGATTTGGATAATGCTGCTGCCTGGGAGAACCGGCTTTCCCGAGCCCCTCCTGCGAGCCGGGTCCAAAGGGGTCCACGCGCAGCCTCATGCTCACAGGCGCCCCACAAAGCGGTCAACGTCCGCTGCGCTCACCTCCCGAGCCGGGTCAGGCACGTTTTAGTGCCCTTTAATGACGCTTTCACCGGCGTGAGTGCTTTGGAGGCCCCTGAAAGCCCAGGGCCACCCTGCCCCATCTGTGCCCCATCGGGGCTTGGCACATAGTAGGTGCCGGGAGCATAGGAGGCCTACTGTGCATCCAGCCAGCGCCAGGCCCTGCCAGCCTGCCAGCCCGGGGGGCGACTCCAGCAGCTGCCGGGAGGGAAGCGATGGGGCCATGCAGCAGCCCCATCGAGGGCAGAGGGCGAAGCGCTGAGCTGGCCCTTAGAGGAGGGACAGGACTGTCATTCGCAGAGGAGGGGGAGCACGGGAGGGTCTTCTAGGCCAAGGGACCCGTGGGCGCAAGGCCCCAGCCCCGTGCAGCGCCTGGGGTGGCGGCACTCAGAGGGCAGTGTGCACAGAGCGGGAGCCCAGCCCCCGCCTGTCGCTCAGGAGCGCCACCCTGTGGTCATGGGCAGCCTCTGCCATGGCCCCCCTGTGACAGTCCCGCTTTCCGTGCAGGGACGCGCTTTGGCCCCACTGCAGTGGAGTCCTGGTTCATGGCACGGCCTCTCTCCCCAGGACAAATGTCACTCCTGCGAAATGGGCTGCTCGGGCTGGGTGGCTCTGGGGTCGAGAGCGGCCTGGAGGCTGCTGGCTGCTGTGGGACTTGGCTCCCGGTGGGCCAGGGCTTGCTCCAGCAGAGGGGCCCAGCAAGCTGCCCGCCCTGGCGCCCCGAGCGCAGCGGTGGCCGCGGGGTCCGGAGCCACCGGGACTCACTTCTTCCCCTTGGGACTGGGGTGCTCTCTGAAGGACTCCCGTCCCCCACCCTTTTGCTATGACACAGAATGAAAGGTACGAAATATGAAGTAGTTAATACAGCTAAACCTTTTTTAAAAATGGGGAATGGGTTTCATCGTTCAGATCTGCAGGCACACACCCAAGGGCGCGTCTGCTGTCTCTCCCTCCCTCGGCCGGAGCCAAGCCAGCACAGGCCCCTCCCAAGTGCTTCAGGCCGGGAGGGCTCAGGAGGGGCCCCTGACAGTTTTCTTTTGGAGGAGAGAGCTCTGTTTTTAACATAAAAACAGTTCATGACGCTTGTAAAACTCCAGGAAAAGACACAGGAGAACGGAAACATCCCTCAGAATTCCCCACCCTGCCCAACTCCCAGCAGTCCAGGAATCACTTCCTGACCCGCTACCCCACGATGCTGCCTGTGTTTTGGATGATACGGCGCACACGGCTTATGCAGCTGTTTCTTTAAACTTGACCGTTTTCCACACCTGTCCCTGCGGAGCCGTCTGTCCCTTTAAACAGCTGCGTGGTCCCGCGTCCGTGTTCCCCACGTGGGAGGGTCCCGAAGGCCAGGCGTGGCTCCCACTCGTGTCCCACTGGCTGAGCTTGGTCACAGGGCAGAGCCACGTGCAGGGCAGGCTGGGGCGGCCTTGCGCCCCGAGAGAGGAGAGGAAGATTTGGGGGTGGACGGGGGCAGCGTTTGGTGCCAGGGCCAGACCCCGGAAGGAAGGCTCCTCTGTCACAGGGTCCAGGCATGCTGTCTACCCTCCGCCGAAGTGCTGGGCTGAGCCTCACATCCCAGAGTGACAGTGGGTCCTGGGGTGGGGGGGCCAACAGCAGGAGCCCCATCCTCACAGACCTGGTCTGACAGGGGAGGCAGATGTCAATCAGCTGTGATGGGGGGGAGGGTGGTTACCCACTGATGTAAGGGCTCCAGAGGGGGGAAGAGGGGCCCGTAAGTGGCTAAAAGTGGGTCAAAATTAACTGGTGCAGTCAGTGTGTCCGCACATGTGAGTGTGAGCTGAGGAGCAGTGGTGGAAGAGAGCTCCCGGGAACGCGTGCAAAGGCCCTGGGGCAGGGGGAAGCGAGGGCTGTTGGGGGGGTCTGAGGGGGCTGTACTTGCGCAGGGGACTCCAAGGACAGGACAGGCCTCTCAGGGCCCTGGGCCCTGGCGAGCAGCTGGTTTGGGCCTGGAAGCAGCGGCTTTACAGTGGGAGACTCAAGGATTCAGTCTGTAATTTAAAACCATGCTGGGTGCTGCACTGTGAGGCCGGATCGGCTGTGTGAATGCAGGGAGCCTGTTTAGGGAGGAGTCAGGTTGACTGAGCAAGACCTGGCAGACAGTGTAGACAGAGGGGAGGCAGGAAGCAGGTGGATTCGGGCAGTGTTTGGGGCTCGAGGTGGCAGGCCTTGGTGACGGCAAGCGTGCCATGGAGGGCTGTGACTCCAGGCCGTCGGGATGGGGTGGCGGGTGGCGGGGTCACTGGGCAGAGGGTGATGAGCCAGGACTCTGACGATGATTGGCACTCTGGCCGCCGAGGAATCCCAGGACATGCAGGCAGGCAGAGGGAAAGGCACCTGGAGGCAGCTGGCAGCACCTGGTGGGTGCTCAGTGAATGCTGGTGACTTACCGAGGTGGTATGACAATCCTCTGCCACTCTGGAAGGGCGGTCCCATGGGAAGTAGGCAGATGAATTGTGTGATCTCGACGGGCAGAGCGGGACCATCAGGCCAGCTTCCCGGGGGGCCCACTGGGGCCCAAGACCCCGTGCTATCTGTCCTGGCAGGTCTGGAGCCCGGCCACACCCCAGGGCCTCGTGCCTGGGAGTCCCTCAGAACCCCCCTGAGCCAAGCAGTTACTCTGAGGGGCCGCTGTGCCAGGAGCTCCCCCTTTGAGGGAAAGGAGCGTACCTGTGCCCGGGAGAACTCAGGTGTCTGCTTGTCTGAGGCCACTCCCTGCCCATTTCTGCCTGTCACTGGCTGAAACATGTCGCCACTGTGGTCGTGCGCCAGCCTCTCGACATCCAGGGT
Source organism: Micronycteris hirsuta (assembly GCA_004026765.1). Classification (NCBI taxonomy): domain Eukaryota; kingdom Metazoa; phylum Chordata; class Mammalia; order Chiroptera; family Phyllostomidae; genus Micronycteris; species Micronycteris hirsuta. Next base: position 44,263 of record PVJI01001670.1, read on the forward strand.
GGTGTCCTGGTGGAAGGAGCCGCTTAGAGTCAGGCTGACCTGGTGAACCCAGGCCCCGTAATGTCCAGCTGTGTGACTGTGGGCAGGTGACCCAGCCACCCTGAGCCTGACTCCGCCCTGTGCGCGGCGGTCCTGCCAGGCGGTGTGAGCACTGATTCAGCTGCTGAGCAGCAGGCACCGGGCACCAACCGTGAGCAAGCTCGGGGCGGGGGCAGGGTTCACGCAGCTCAGTTCTTTGGTCCTTGTCGTCCCCACGTTCCCAGCCTGAGGGAGAACCAAACCGGTGACGAAGGACTAGAGAAAGCTCTCCACGGGGACAGGGGCTACGGGAGGGCCAAGCACCTTGACTGCTGAGAACTTAATGAAAAGCCAGGTGGCCACGTTGAACGGACGTGGTGACAGCCATGAGGCTTGGCCCACCGGAGGAGAATGGGCTCCCTCCTTGACACCCCGCACTGGCAGCCCGTGGGACCCGAGGCTGTCGGGTCTGGCTCAGTGAACAGACACTCGCCCCACCCCACGGTGGCGCTCCTGGCTGTTGCACACACGGCTTTCACGCCTGATGTGGTGGCTGCAGACAGGCCTGGGAGCAGAGGGGCCAGAGGACCTTCCTGGGCCCACAGCTCCCAAGAGGCAGAGCAGGGCCCCAGCTAAGGAGTCGCTCAGAGCCGCTTCCCAGATTTAGGACACCCTGCAAAAGGAATCTCTCACACCTCCTCCGTGCCTCGACCTCCCAGCGCACCCATGTGGACATTCTGTCCCCTCAGTGCAGTCCTCTGGAGAAATAAGACCAACGGGAGGTAGGCAGGCAGGCAGGTGGACAGACGGACAGAGATGCAGACACAGACCTTTATTTAAGGGGTTGACTCATGGAAGTTGGGGGCTGGCTCGTCAGAGGCCTGCAGGACAGGACGGCCGGGGTGGCCGGGCAGAAGCGGACGCTCCGAGGCAGAATTTCTCCTCCGGAGGCCTCCGTGGTGGGCCAGGCTCGCACACGGTGTGACCAGGTGGACAGCAGAGGGTGCCATGGGGAGGGGCTCCCTGTCTGGCACAGAGGCAGTGTCCCTGGGAGTCACTGCAGGGTCCTGGTGGATTGGGCAGCCCAGACCTTTCTTTCTGAGCACTGGGCAGTGCAGGGCTGGATGCCGGAAGGGGAGCGGCTGACTCCTCACAGCAGCGCCCTGTCCTGGCCGCCTGGCCCCGAACCCAAGTCTGGAATGTGCATGAGAGAAGGCTCTCAGGGACAAGAGAACTGGCTTTGTTTACTTACCCAACCTGTCCTGAGAACCTGGCAGATGCTGGTGATGGCACCGGGTCCCGGCTGTGCTGCACACGTTTGCCTGAAAGATGGGTTGCACCGGCGTCCACGGCTCCAGGGGCCAGAGAGGTTGGCAGTGGTTCAGCACAGAGGGGCGTGGCAGGGCTCTGGGGCCTGAGCAGCCAGGGCAATCTGGGAGGGCCCCTTAGAGGAGGGGACATTTGAGCCAGGACCTATGGGAGGAGGAATCACTGTGTGTGTGTGTGGGAGGGGGGTGGAGGGAAGAACACTGCAGGCCCTGGGGTGGCAAAGAGCCTGGAATGTTCCAGAAGCCATAGATGGCTGAGGTCTGGCACAGTGCCACGCATTCCCTTTGGTGTTCGCCAGTGTTCCTTTGATGAGCTTCTGCCGGGAGCCAGAGGTCAGCGTCTATGCGCCCTGTTTTCAGGAAACCTTTGGCACATGGTCCAGGTCACACGGTGAAGCCAGAGATTTCATTTGTCCAGGTCACAGGGCGTCCCCTCTGCAAAGCCTTCCTGGGTCACATTCCCCCCCCCCCCGCCCCCATCCCTCAGCCCTCCATGGGACTTATCTGCTTTCTGACCTGCCTCCCCATAGGTAGGGCGGTGGAGGTCTGGGTGGGGATCAGCCTGGCCTGGCTGATGTCAATATCCCAGGCCTGGCACCCATCAATGAGCAATGAGCGGCCCCTCTGCAAAGGCGCCACGCCCGGGCCTCCTGCCTGCCAGCTCGGGAAGGAACTGGGCTGTGCCTGGCCTCAGGGGTGCCTGGGGTGAGGGGCCACCCCCCTCCTCGGGAGCCTTCGGGAAGCAGGGTCAGGGGACTTGGCCCAGGGGTCATCTGTGCATGGCCCCTTCCCGCCAGCTATGGATGGGTGCGGGGTGTGACTCTGAGGGGGGGTCAGTTTCTCAGCTGCCAGTGCCCCTCCACCCCTGCTCACCTAGAAGGCAGGCAGACTCAGCCAGTGAGGCGGGATCCCTGGAGCCCGCAGGTCCCTCCTCACTGACCCTCCCCAGCTCTCTGAGCCCTCAGGCAGCCCTGCTCATCCTGCAGATGAGGAAGCAGGAGGGGGCAGGGCGGGGTCCCCCCAGGCCCCAGGACTCACCAGTACTTAGCCTGAGCACCCCCAAACCCAGCTTCCTTCCCCTGCCCAGGGGCCCTGGGACAAAGACAGGCCCCTGTGCCGCTTGACTTGCCTTGGTAGGTTTTGGGGCCTGGTGAGTCTCAGATCTGACGGGCACCCCGGGTAATTGGGACAGGCCTGCAGGGCTGGGACCCCACGTGGCCTCCCCGCCCTCCCTACGGGTCCCACCCTGCCTTCCCAGCAATGGAATGAATGGCTCCCGTGTGCAGCAGGAGTGTGGGGCAGGGTGGGGCCAGGAGCGGGGAGCAGCCCTTCAGCAGGGTGAGGATCCCTGGCTGCACACTCGTGGGAGCAGAAACAGAGAGCCACCCGAGGGGCTCTGGGGGCCTGGCCCTGCTTCCTTCGGGGCCGCCCACCTGGCTACTTTCAGGCACCAGACTGATGGCTTTTTCTTATTTGTATCTATTAACGGCCCCCACCCCCCACCCCCCAGGGACCTGTGTCTCTGACCCATCGCAGGCCCCCAATCAACATTTGCTGAATACCAGTGGGAACGTTTCCCTTCCCTCCTTCCTTTCCCACACCCCGATTGTCCCACCGTAATTGGGACAATTGGGACTGTGACTTGGTCCCTGGATGTGAGTGCTGCAGGCTGAAATGACAATTCCGAGTATCTGTGCCCTGGATGTGGAGGCCTCAGCCACCAAGCACCCCCGGGCAAATGGCTCACTGCTGGCAAGCTCCAGCATTCCACCTCCTATGGGCAAGTTCAAGATCGCAGCCGGCTGATGGGCCCTTCCTGGCAGAGACTAGCTTTATGGGGGTGGGGGGAGCGAGGTCTGTGTCTGCACGACTCTGTGTCTCTGTGCACATGTGTGTGTCTGTCACTCTGAGTGTGTCGGTGTGCCCCTCCCCGTGGCTGTTTCTGTGTGTGTGTGTGTGCATGTGTGTGTGTGCCCGCTGAGGATGCTAGGCCCAGACTCCATCAGGAGGGCCTTCCAGACTCAGCACAAGACCTGGCAGGAGGGGTCTCTCTGGCTCCCTCCCGGGTCCCACTCGGGGCCGGGCGGTGCCCCCAGCGCTTGCTGCGCAGCTGCGGTCATTTCTGGAAAAGGTGCCAGTGGTGACGAATGGTGTCCGTGCTTCTCCTAGTGTGCCACCTGTCTCCACTCGCACTTCCTCCCCTCGTCGTCACGCCACTGTTTAGCATCAGTAGTTCTGTTGCAAAGTCTAGGAAAGCACACCTTTTTGTGCAAGAATTGGTTTTTAATTTTGTTTAAAATTTATTTTTAAGATTTTACTTATTTATTTTTAGACAGAGGGGGAGGGAGAAAGACAGGGAGAGAAACGTCAATGTGTGGTTGCCTCTCGTACGCCCCCTGCTGGAGACCTGGCTCTCAACCCAGGCATGTGCCCTCACTGGGAATCGAACCGGCGACCTTTGCTTCGCAGGCTGGCACTCAGTCCACTGAGCTATACCAGCCAGGGCGAGAATTGGTTTCTTCACTGTAAAATTCACATAAATAAAATGTAGCATTTTAGCTAGTTTAAGGCATGTCGTTCGGTGACACCGAGCACATCCACAGCATTGTGTGACCACACCCTCTATCTCGTTCCCGAACTTTCATCTCCCCCCTCGGAGACCCCGTACCCATCAAGCGGGGAGCCCTACCCCACCCCTGGCCCTTGGCAACCACTCGTCTGGTTCGGGTCCCTATGGGTGCGCCTGCCCTGGGTGTTTCGGAGGAGCGGCCTGAGATGAAACAGGTGGCCTTCCACGTCCAGCTTCTGTCATTAGCCTCGTGTGTCCAGGTCTCGTCCACGCCGTGGCAGGTGTTGGGGCGTCACTGCTTGCGCACTCAAGCCTGTTTGGCTGACCCACGTGTCCTTTGGTGGTCAGCTGGGCTCTGTGACTAGTGCCGCCGTGAACACGGACGGGCAGGCGTCCGTCTCAGTCCTCGGCGTCCGTCTCAGTCCTCGCCTTCCGTTCTTTCGGATCTTCTGGTGGGAGGAATTGTCAGTGGAAATTCCGGATTGCTTTCCACATGGCTACACGGAGCCACGCTTTTTAAGTAGGAACAGAAGGGGAATTTGAACCAGGTCCTCTGGGGGCCAGAGCCCGACCACCCCCAGCTTCTTTTCTGTCTTTCCATACCGGGCTGGCGGAAAGCCTCGCTCCCCCGGGGAAGCTTGGTGGGGAGTGAGGGGAGGGGTACGGCAGGCGCCCAGGCTGGGAGGATGTGAGAGAGCTTCTCAGAACCTGGTGACGAAGACAGGTGTGCGGGGTGGGGATGGACACAGGCAAGGGGAGGCCGGGACTCGGTGGCGGTGGGGACGCTCGTGTTGGCTGCTCTGACCATCTCGGTGGCTGACACCCACTGTCCGTGGCCAGGGCCAGTCCTGGGTGCTAACTGCACTGACTTCCTCATCCCCGCAACTCCGGGAGGGGGCAGGGGGGCCACCTCCTCGAACAGCTGAGTAGACTGAGGCTCCGGAGGCTGGCCAGTGCCAGCGCCCTTGCCCGCCATGCCATGCAGCCCCTCCTCGGGCCCCCAGACGAGGAGCGGTGCTCAGAGAGACAAAAACTGCTCACACAGCCGAGGCTGGGGCGGGAATGAGACTCGGAACGCAGGCGCGGCTCCTTGGCCCGCTTTCCATGCCTAGCTTCCTCGTCGGTGAAATGGGCCATCATAACCACCCGCCCCTCCTCTCAGAGGGCACCCCGAAAGTTGAATAACAGGAGCACGTAAGCAAACCCACGAAACCTCAGGTGTTTGCAGGTGGGTGGGAGCTCTGGTCCTCGGCACGCTTGTGGCTTCCATTTGTTGCAGGAGATGTGTGTGTAGGCGTCACCAAGGGTCCCTAACAGGGTCTCTCTCCTCTGGGCTTCCGGCACCTGCAGAGTGGGGGTGGGGGGGGACGCAGAGGGGACCTGTGGGACCTGAGGCACCAGCCGCTGAGGGCAGCCACCGGACCCTCACCACGGTCCTGCCTCTGGTGGCCCAGCGGCATGTTGCAGAGTTGCTAACCACTCCCCTCTGGTGTCCCCCCCTTTTTTTTTAAGAGACACTTGTCGCCGGAGGAGTTCCAGGAAGTGTTTGGGATGAGCGTGGAGGAGTTCGACCGCCTGGCCCTCTGGAAGCGGAATGACCTGAAGAAGAAGGCCCTGCTGTTCTGATGGCTGCCGGGCTCTGCCTGCACACGAGGGGCGGGGCCGGGGCTGGGGATGCGGGCGCCGCGGAACCACGCAAACCACTCCTGTTGCACTGGCTCTGCTTCTCCGTGTCCACAGGGCGGGAGGGGCGCCTGGGGAGCGCTGGGGGTGGGGCGGGAGCAGGTTCCTCCCCATGTTCAGCGCTGACTCTCCTGCTCCTCATGTCATAGATTAGGGCCCCGGCGCCTTGCTTTGCACCACCCCTTCCCACTGGGCTTGGCACCAGGGAGACGCTGCAGCGTGGCTGTCCTGGGGGTGGGGGGACATTCAGACAACCACAGCCGCCTTCCTAGGCCTTTGGAGCACAGAGGTGACTGGGACTTCAGATTTGAGTGACAGGCACTGCCACAATCATTGGTGGGGGACACAGGGCTCCCAGTGGCCTTGGCCCTGCCCACCCAGCCCTCCAGTCCCAGAGGCACAGCCTGGCTGGTGGCCCTGTAGCCCAGGATGCCTGGGGCTGTGCCAAGCGCGGGGTGCGCAAGTTTTGCGGCTGTCTGTGACCGAGTCTCTTTTTAGGGATGAACGCCAGCCTGACAGGGTACCTTCCCCCAGGGCCCTCTGTGCATTGCGTCATTCTTTCAGATCCTCCCCTAGATGCCTAAACGATACCTTCAAAGTAACACAAAAGTTTTATTTTGTTAAAAATATAGCCTACTTAAACGTCAGATGACACATATAAAGAGTTTAGTTTTCCAGTCCCGCTGAGGGGGCGCTTCTGCCTTACCCCCTCCCCCCCATTCCACAGTGTGTGGTCTCGGTGCCCAATGTGTTCTCCAACACCAGGCTCCTTGTCTGGTTTCCGTTCGCTTTCCTTCTTTCACACCTGTCACACAGGTGCCCCGAAAGGCAGGCCCTCCCCCTCAATGCCGTCTGTACGTCCATGTGAAGTATGGGCCCCCGGTGGTTTCCTCACTGTTATCTTCCAAGTCGTAGAGAGGAGGAAGCTCTGCCAAAGTGCTGGAAGCAAGGGTGTCCCTGTGCCCAGCCTCACCCCCCACATGGCTTTCGGTGACGTAGCCAGCGTGTCCCACCTCCCACTTTGGAACACAAACACGTGGCCCCTGGAGAGGTGCCTTGTAGGTGACTGGTCCTGAGACAGACACCGACCCCTGGGGACAGAGGAGGGGACACCTCTCTGATCTGCCAGGTCGGCAGCGCACCCTGACGAGTGGGCGCTGGGTCTGCCCTTTGGTGTCGGTCAGGGTATGGTGCCTGGTGCCTGCCGCCTGCCGGGGAGTGTTTGTGACGCGTGTCGAGAGGCTTGCGAAAACCAGAAGGGGGTCCCCCACGTCTGTCCCCAGTGTTCTGTGGAGCTGTGTCTTGGTGTCCTGGACGTCCCCGCCTGTGAGTCGGCATTTTTCTGCTTCCTCCCGGCCTCCAACGTGCCACGCCCCATCGCGCACCCAGCTTCTCACCAGCCTGGCTTGGCCAGGGAAGGGGAAATCTTAGCACCTAACACTCTTCCTTCTGTTTAGCAATCGGAGCCTGAGCAACTGGAAATCCTGTTTTCTTCTTAGTGCAATGTCCTGTCAGACCAGGGCAGCCTGGGAAAATAAAGGACGATGTACTGTAACTTGCGAAAGTGCAGAGCTGCTTCTTAGAATCGCGTGCCATTTCCAGCAGGCCGGGCCCCTTCCGCTGACCATGTGTGGGGAGAGGGTCCGCCCAGAGGGCTGGCACTGGGCATGCACACAGGGCAGGGGATGCTGTTAGGGGCTGGACCTGGGGTCGACCTTGGAATGCCACAGGCCTGGCACCCCTGCTTGCTTGGGAACATGTCTCGGCCAGGCTCTAGGTGCTGTTGGCAGAGAGCTGACACCTGCCCCGGTCCAGCTGGGGGTACTGAGCAGCTAACAATGACAAGGCTGCCCGCTGCCCGAGGGACAGGGCCCGAAGGAGGCCCCAAATGCACCGTGAAGCTCAGGGAGGTTTCCAGAGAAGGTGCTGTCCAGAGTAATTCATCCTGTCTTGGCTCAGAAGTGACATGTGCCACCTTCAGGCTGGTCTATTGGCCAGCACTAGTCCCATGACCCCACCCAACTGCAGAGGAGTCTGGTAAAGATGGCACCCATGTGACCAAGAAGAGAAGGCCAGCACCAGTGGCAGGCAGTCTCAGTTCTGCTGCCAAGGCCCCGTCTAGTCCCCACGTTCAACTCCCAAGGCCTTTGGTGGCTTTTGCAGGAATGTTTGGAGCCCCAGCCACCCCGGTTACTCTCCTCAGCAGGTGAGCCGCCCCTGCACAGGGGTGGGGCCAAGGGACAGCCCCTGAGTCCCCTGCAGAGCGGACCCTGTGCAGTGACTCTGCCCCCAGAGATGCTTGGCTCTGCACGGAGGTCTCCACCCGATCAGATACACAGGGAGTGGACAGGGAGGTGGGGAAGCCAGCACAAGCCAGGGCGCAGGGAGGGGCGGAGAGAAGGGGGTCGGGCGAAGAGGAGGGTGGAGCGATGAGAGCCCTACAGATGAATTCAGCTGCGAAGGAAACCCGCGCCTCCCTGGTGACCGCCAGAGGCTGCCAGACTGGGCTGAACTAGGTTTCATGAATAATAGAAACGTCCTTTCCACGACAACCCCCTGAGATTATCTGATTAATTCAACAAACACTTACTGAGTGCCCACTATGTGCCAGGCGGTCTTTGGGGGTCTCAGGACACAACAATGAATAAGACATAAAGATCTAGATGTATCTTCTTCTGGGGGTGGGAGGAGCAGACAGACAATGCGTGTGTCAGGGAAGGATAAGCTCTCAGGAAAAATCTTTCAACAGGACAAGGGGAGAGAGTGACAACAGAGGGCGCTGTTGGACACAGGTGACAGCTGAGTCAATCCCCGGGGAAGGGAAGTTCCTTCTTCCTTGGTGACAGGAAGGAAGGAGAAAAGGAAGACTGGGATGCTGCTTCGTTTGTGGCAGAAACATGCACAGCATAAAAGCCAGGTCTGGACCCCTCATTTCAACCCTGAGCTGCTTCCAGTGAAATAACAATTCGTCAGGCACGTGCTGTGGAGCCAGGTACCGCGCGAGTGCCGGGAGGTGGGTGTGAGTCAAACGCGCCCTGACCGGAGGAGCTCGCCGTGGCAGGGGACAGACAGGCCTGGGAACCAGTGCAGGTATTGAGTGTGACAGGACAGGGCAGGCCGTTCAGGCGGCAGTGACGTGGTGGAGGATGCAAGGATGCCATCCCGGGGAGACCAGGCAGCTTTAACAGAAGGTGACGTTTGAGCCGGGTCCTGGAGAGTGCGTCGGAGTCGGCCAGGCGGAGTGGAGCGGGGAAGGGACGTCTACCAGGTGCCCACGGCGGTCGATGTGCACTGACTCGTTTAATTCTCAGAAAAGCCCGGCGCAGTTGGTGCCTATCTTACTGCTGAGGCTCCTGAGGCTCAGAGAAGTTACAAGCTGGGTTTTAAAAGATGATAGGTTTTACGGTCAAACTTAGGCATCCTCCGAGACAGCTCACAGCGTTCAGACCCGATAGACCGGTGTCTGCAAAGGCTAGCAGGGCAGCGGCGCGAGGTGGCGGGGCCGGCCGGGAAGCGGCCGATCTGTCTGCCCCGTGCTCCGAGCAGACTGAAGACAGGGCCTGGAGCGGCGGTGGGTTTTGGAGGCGATGGATCAACAGGTTTTTTTTTCTTTCAACATTCGAAGACTGTTATCTCATTGCCTTTTGACTTTCGTTTTCTTCTGTTAAGAATTCATCTGTAATTCTTACTGTTATTTCCCAGAATCTGATATTGTTTTCTATGGCTGATTTTAAGATTAAAAAAATCATTGGTTTTCAGCAGCGTGGTAGGTCGCCTCTGAGATGCCCCCCCAGGATCCCCACTTCCTGGTCCCCCTCGCCCTGCTGGGGTCCCCTCCCCTTGAGTGGGGGCACGTGTACTGACTTGCTTCTGACAGAAGGCTGGAACAGTGATGGGATGTCACTTCCAGTATCTGGTTACAAGAAACTGTGGGTCCCTCCCAGGTGCTCCGCACTCCCTTGCTCTGTTGTGGGGCACCCCACGTAGGCGTCAGATAGGGGGCCGACAGCCACACGAGGGCGCCTGGCACCCACTGTCCCAGGCAGGAGTGCCCCCCTCCCGCCCAGCCAGAAGCGCCCAGTTAAGCTGTAAGATAACAAACGTAAGTTGTTTTAAGCCGCCGGGTTTGGGGGTGATTTGTCACAGAGCAGTGGGTGGCGACGGCAGCAGGCCTGTGGGCTGTCATTGCCTCCATGAGTGGCCTCACGTCCCCGGCGGGGCCCGGGTTTCCCATGGGTTCCCCGCTGCCATGGATGCTGCACTCCTTCCGGGCCCCAGAGTCTAGGAAGGCTGGGCTAAACGCGCTGTGTTAATACAGCTTACCTGGGCATGTAAACAGCTTATAATTTATTTTTTTCCTCAACAGACATGTTACTGGAGGAGTCTGGGAAGACGTCTTGGGGTCACTAAGCCACCAGCTTCTCCTTCACGGTATCAAACAAGGCGGGAATTTCCACAGAGAGCGCTGGGCCAGCTCTTCAAACAATGAGCCCTGATTGGTTCCCCTCGAGTGAACACTGCACCAGCAGGGCTGTGCCGGGCCGGAGGGTTTGGGCTTGTTTTCTGAGGTTATGTAACAGGGTGCAGCCAGGAGGAGGGCCCCCTAGAGGGAGATAATTGGCCCCACACTAAAGGGCCACACCTGACCTAAATGCTGGCAGCTGTGGCCAATTGTGGGAGGAGCCGGAAATGAGACTCTGGGATTTAAATCCAGGCAGGATGCTGCTTGAGCGGTCCTTTTGGGGCTGTCTCCGGGTCTGGCTCTTTTGGGGCTCTACACTGCTTGAGAGGCGCTTCCTGCTCCACACTGCTTGAGGTCTCTCTCTCTCCGGGACCACACAGCTTGGCTTGAGGTTCTCTCTCCAGGACCACACTGCTTGAGTGTCTCTCCTTTCGGTACCACACGGCTTGGGACCACGCGGCTTGGGTGAGAGTCAGGGCCACGTGGATGGTTCCGGGAACCTGTGTAAAATACGGTACCCCAGACTGGGCAGTGGGAGAGGGAAGGACTGTGTGTGTTTAAATAACTTTTTTAATTCTTTTCCTTTTGAATCTTTCCTTTGGCAGCGGGCAAAACGAACCTGGTAAGGGGGAGAAACCCCCGGGTACAGAAAAAGGGGGGTCTTTATCGTCCAGCCTCCCCCATTTGTTCTGTAAGTTTTTGGCGAGCCAGCCAAGAGTATATTTGTTCTGTAACAGTTTTTGGCGAGCCAGATGGGACTAATTTTATAATTGCCTGTCTGTAACAGTTTTTGGTGACCGCTCTGTAACAGTTTTTGGCGAATGCGGCAGGATTATAATTGCCCGTTCTGTAACATTTACATGAGGTCCTCAAATTTCAGTTTCATGAAGAGAAATGAGCTCCAATCAGAGCTGTGGCACCGTGCCTGGCCTGGCTCACCAGGTAGCAGTTTCTCGTGGGTCGGTGAATGTAAGCCCAAATAGTATGACCGCTGATGAGGAAGTTGTGTCGGGCTGAGCTTACTAATTCACGAACATTTGTTGAATGTCTATATACTTCATTAGGAGTTCTGTAAGCCACAGAAACATTGACTAATGGCAACTTAAACAAATGAAGTGTTTGTTTTTTTTACCTAGTTAGAGAATCTGGAGGTAGGTGATTGGGCGGGGTGGGGGGGTCTTGATTCAGTAGCTCAAGGGTACAGGAGTCAGAATCTCTCCAATTTTGACTTTGTTTATGGTTGTGAGATGGCTGCTGCAGCTCCGGACATCACATGTGTGTTCAAGGTGGGAATTCCTGATGCTGAGAAAAAGCAGTATTAGCTGAGTCTATTCTCTTCCCCAGAGAGCAAACTCTTCCTCAGAAACCAGTGGCGTGCTGGTCAGTCTTCAATTGCTGACCTCCTGGAGGATGGGAGGAAGGAGGACAGTCCTGATTTATAGTGGTGCCAATTGCTGTGGTATAAATTCTCCCATGACATCTGATGTCAAGCTACCAACATGGTGTTGCCGGCTGTGTGTATGGGAAGCGATGCCGGCAGCAGACCATCTTCTAGCATGTGTATCATACAGTTACAGGAGATGCGAAATTCTTCTAAGCACAGACCATTGTAAGCTGTAGTAAAATAATTAGGAAGTAATTTTGAGTGTTATCTTTGTTTTTATATAATTTTTCATTGTAAGTTTATATAACTTCATTGTTAAGTAATGACTGATTGTGTTTAACAATTGACTTGCAAAATTCCTGAACAATAAACACTCGGCTCTTGTGGTCTGGTCCAAATGGCTCCCGGGCACCACAGCCAGGAACCTTTCAGCTGACTTCCACTGTGTCTCACTGGCCAGGATGTCACATGACCGCCTCAGGCTATCCAGGAAGCTGGGAAGCAAGAAAGTGCTTGGGTCTCCACAGTGGAAGTGGCCAGGGGGAGGGGGCTGGGAACGAGAGAGCCCCAGCCAACCAGCAGACTGGCTGGTCTACCACTGGCCAGTGGCCCCCGAACCAAACCGTGTGGGGGCTTTGGAGGACTGCAGTGAGCAAGACAGACTCCATTTCTTTTCTCGTGGGGCTCTCATGCTAGGGGCAAGAGAGAGATTTAAAAAGTTTTTTTTTCTTTTATAGATTTTAGAGAGAGGGGTAGGGAGGGAAAAAGAGAGGGAGAGACACATCAATGTGTGAGAGAAACATTGACTGGCTGCCTCTTGCACGTGCCCCAACTGGGGACTGAACATGCAACCCAGGCATGTGCCCTGACTGAGATTTGAACCCATGACTTTTTGGTTGGCAGGACGACACTCAGCCAGCTGAGCCACACTGGCCAGGGCAGAGAGGGGTTTTAAACCATAAGCGTGATCGTGACGAATGCCAGAAAAAAATCCAGAGTGCTCTGAATGTGTGTGATGCGGAGGGGTGTAGGTTGTTGCATTCATTTTTTTTTTTTTAAAGATTTTATTTATTTATTTTTAGAGAGAGGAGAAGGGAGGGAGACAGAGATGGAGAGAAACAGCAATGTATGGTTGCCTCTCACATGGCCCTCACAGGGGACCTGGCCCGCAACCCAGGCATGTGCCCTGACCGGGAATCGAACCGGGACCGTCTGGTTCCCAGCCCGCGCTCAATCCACTGCGCTACACCAGCCAGGGCTCATTTTTTATTTTTTCAAAACAAATGAATACAAGCATAGCAGTTGAGGACAACGCACATATTTCTTTTCTTATTTTAATTCTCACCTGAGGACATTTTCTCATTGCTTTTATAGAGAGAGGAAGGGGGAGAGAGAGAGAGAGACGTCAGTGTGTGAGGTAAACAGCCATTGGTTGCCTCCCGAGCGCCACTGGGGATGGAACCTACAATGTAGGTATGTGCCCTGCCCGGGAATCGAACCTGCAAACTCTTGGTGTACGGGACGATGCTCCAACCCACTGAGACACCCGGCCAGGGCTGCACACCCTTCTTGACTCCGTTTCTGTGAGTTCGAGTTTGGCCCATTTCTGCTCAGGGCAGCCCAGGTTCCACTTAACATGTCAGCAGCCTGAGCCCCGACCTGGAGCCTTGACCAGGGTCGGATGTGCTCCCACGCTCACTCAGGTTGATGCCAGAATTCAGTTCCAGGAGCCCGCGTGACCGGGGCCCCGCTTTCTGCCGGCGGTGAGCTGGGGGTTGTCCCTGGGTCCTACAGACCCTGCATCAGGTGGGCTCCTTGCCACCTGGCAGGAGACCTCTTCAAGGCCTGTAAGTAGGTAGGCCCTCTCTGCTTCATCTGTTATGAGGGATTCTTAGTGATGATGAATTCTTAGTGATGTAGTGTAGCCTGACCGTGGGAGTGACATCCCATCACCTCTGCCACATCGTGTTGGCTAGAAGCTGTCCCAGGTTCTGCCAGCACTTGTTCTGGGGGCTTGTGCAAGGGTGTGACTCGCTGAGAGGGGTCGTCTTAGGGTGTGTCTGCCGCAGAGCTGCACGCGGTGCAGAAAGGCCCAGGAACAGTGACTGAACTTAGGTGAGGCTGGAAGGGCCAGGAGTTGGCCAGACCCCGAGAGAGAAGCATGTCAGGCAGAGGGCAGCAGGTGCACAGGGCTGAAGCCCGGAGTGCCATCCTTGTAGTGATGCTTCGCTGCCTGAGATGTGTTCTCCTGACCTCTGAGTACTCCCCAGACCACCCTGGGACCTGGCGGGGGAGGGGGAGCGTGCCTCTTCTGTTCATGCAGGAGTTTGTTTGGCAAATCCGATTGGAAGCCAGCCTGTCAGTGGTGTGTCTGTGTGAGTGCATGGGTACGAAGGGGGACAGGGTGGGGGGTCTGCTCTGGTCGAGGTAAAGACCTTTTCCTTCCTTCCTTCCTTCCTTCTCTTCTCCCTCCTTCCATCCCTCCTTCCTTCTTCCCCCTTCCCTCCCTCCTTCCTTCTTTTGTCCCTCCTTCCCTCCCTCCCTTCCTCCCTTCCTCCCTTCCTTCCTTCCTTCCTTCCTTCTTTCCTTCCTTCTTTCCTTCCTTCCTTCCTTCTTTCCAGTGTTCCTTGAGTGCCTACAGGGTGCCTGGCCTTGTTCTGCGCGCAGAGAGGGATCAGAGGCAGATCCCTGCCTTGTCCTAAAGGGGTCACATTTCATGGGGGGTGGGTTCCATCGGATGGAGAGCTGCAGCTGCTGCTTGACCAGGGCTGTGAGGAGCGTGGTGGGCACGCAGAGGGAGCCCCACAGGGCTGGTGAGGGGGTCATTCAGGGATGATTTCAGATTCGAACCTGAGCAGCCGTGTGGAAGGGGAGGCCACTGACTGAGAAGGGGAGGAATGTGGAGGAGCAGGTTGGGGGTGTTGAATAAAGCATTTGTTTGGGCCTGAGGGGTCTGAGATGCCTCCTGGGTGTCCAGCTGGGGCTGCAGGAGAAGTCAGGCCGGGGAATACGGATCTGGCCATCACCACTGTGTGTGGCGTTTAAAGCCTGGGAGGGCGTGGGATTTCCGGCGAGAGCATCCCTGGCGAATAGGAGGACATCTGGCCTGAGCCATGGGTCACCCTAACACCCCAACACGCCAAGGTCAGGCAGAGCAGCCGGGATCCTAGAGACTCTGGAAGAGCTCGGTGAAGTAGGGAAACCCAGTGCGGGGCCACGGGATGCCGAGAGAGCCGATATGACGACGAGGACAGAGGTTAAAGATGATAGGTGGTGTTCGGTCTATGGGGTGACAGGGGAGGAAAGGAGGGCATTTCTGGCGGGAAGAGCAGAACCACAGCAGGTTTGACAGGAAAGGGTGACAGCTGGCTCCTGGCTCCTTCTCCCAGCCTTAAAGTAACCCTGAGAAATCACTGGTCCTGCTTGAAGGAGCCCCTTTCGGGAGGGCGTGTTTGTCTTCACTCCTCAGGCACATCCTATGAGCTGTCCAGATGTTTGTTGAATGAATAAAAGAGAAAGGAGTGAATGGGACTATATGACTTGCGGCGGCACAGGATCTCGCTCCTTGGTCTCTTTATGTACTGCAGATCCTGCCTACAAGCTTGAATTCCGGGTTTGGGATGCGCACGGCCTTCTGAGCAGATTCCGAGTGGGTTTTAGGCTCAGCCTCCCCGGATGGGGCAGCGGATAGGGCCTCTCCTCTGTCCGGCCTCCCCTCGGGACCCACCGCCCCGCCCCCGCAGCCCCGCCCCACCTCCCTTTGTTTCTCTAGACCACGCCCGCCCCGCAAATCTCCCTCTCCATTGGTCGGGGGGCGGGTCCTGAGCGCCCAGAGCCGTGGGGGGCGGGGCGGAGGGGGCGGGTGGGGCGAGTGCGCCTGCGTGGTGCCCAAGTCCGGCCGTAGCCTCGCGCCGGCTGCTTCTCAGCTGAACCAGAGCCCGAGCCTTAGACGGCGACAGGCTGAAGCCACGGTGGAGGCGACCCCGCCCCGGGGCTCCTTTGTTGCGGCGGCAGAGGCTCTGCAGGGTGCTCGGTTCCGCTCCACTCGGCCCGGGCGCTGGCGGCAGGAGCGAGCGCTGCCGAGGCGGCGGCCTGAGGTGAGGCGGCGGGCGGCAGGACGGACAAGGCGGGGGTCCCGGGACCGGACGGGGATTCCCGGGCGGGCACGGGTTCCCGCGAGGGCAGGGGTCACGGAGCGGGCGAGGTGCTCGGCCGGGTGGGTGTCCAGGGACCGAGCGGGGGTCCCAGGGCCGGAAGGGGGTCCCCGCCGGGCAAGGGTCCCAGGCCGGAGGGTGGGGGACCCAGGTCCCTTGCGGGGGCAGGCGTCCGGGAACCGGGCGGAGGCCCCGGGGCCGGGTGGGGGCCCAGGCGGCAGGAGTCCCGGGCGGGGCGAGGGTTCCCGGGCCCGGTGTGGCCGGTCCGAGAGGGGCGCAGTGGGGTCGCTGCTCGAGGTGGCGGCCGCCGCCCTGCGGGGCCGCGGGGCCAGCGCAGGGACGGGGACGGGCACAGGCCGGGCCGTCGCGAGCCCGGCCGCCCCGGGATTGTTTTGGCCGCGGGGGGGCGCCGCGCCTGCTGCGCGCG
Organism: Micronycteris hirsuta; assembly: GCA_004026765.1. Taxonomy (NCBI): domain Eukaryota; kingdom Metazoa; phylum Chordata; class Mammalia; order Chiroptera; family Phyllostomidae; genus Micronycteris; species Micronycteris hirsuta. The sequence continues at coordinate 60,288 of PVJI01001670.1, forward strand.
TCCCGGCCCCTGACAGCCGGGCCGTGTTTCAGCCCCCCGCCGGCGCCGTGGTGCGGCTGCCTCCCCGTGGTCCGTGTGCGGCCGAAGGCGCTCCGCGCGGGCCCTCGCCAGGAGCCCGGGGCGTCCCGCGATCCGGGGGTTGGCTCCCGTCCCCGCCGCTGGGGTGTGACTGGCTCCGTGTCTCCTGGAGGGGGACTGCGTGGGCCCGCGGTCGTGGGGGCTCTGGCCACCCTGAGAGTGGGGAGCTCTTGGTCGCCTCACTGGTCACTGAGTGCGTGTCACTGAGCGGGGCTTTGCGTGGACACGCGCGTGTGGCGCCTTAGCCGTCCTGTGAGTTAGGGGGGCTTTGCCCGGTCCCCTCCCCATGTGACTCGTGGGAGCGTGAACCCGGCCCGCCCCTGCCCCAGCCCCAGCGGCGTGTGTGTGCGCGTGCGCACCCTGCGGGGCTTCAGGTGCTGAGGGTCCCCGTGAGGCCCCGCGCCCGTCGGGGTGTGGGGCGGGGTGCGGTTGGCCTGCGCAGGACCGCCGACCGGCTCGGGAGTTACTGTCCGCTTTGCCAGACGCGCAGGGGCAGGAGGGGCGCCGGCCGCACACCCGCCCCGTCCCTCTCCGCGGGGTCCCCTCCACCGCGCACGCTGGGGGTGGCTCCCCAGGCCGCCGTGCTTCCTGCCGGCGGCGCGCGGCTGGGCCAGCAGGAGCCGGCTCTGATTGGAGCGAGCCGAGCCCCTCTGCCCCGCGCTCCTTGGTTCTTCCGTTGGGATTGGGAGGGAAAAAAGTCTGGTGAGCCAGATTTAACTTCGCAGCGCCTGGAGCGGGGAGGAAACGCTCCGAGGATTTGGCGGGCTGGAAATGCATTTGCAGGAGGAGGATCCACACCCACGGAAGGAGGCCGAGGCGGTTACAGCCGGAGGTCAGGTTTCTGAAGGGACCTCGAGGGCGAGGCTGCCGAAGGGAAGGGAAGGTCAGCTTTCAGCCCGGTGTCAGGGTCTGGCCGTGCCCTGCGGGCTCTGGGCCCCTCCGCCACTCAGATAGAGAGGAACGTTTAGGACCACCTCAGCACACTTGCAAAAACCCCTGTTGCGGCCCAGGGATGGTTCTCTTCCCTGAGGGACGAGGAGTCAAGGCCAGGCCTTTCCTTTCAGGAGCGTTCTGGTCTCGGGCGGAAGCCTGGGCCAAGGAGCTCTAACACCCAGACTGAAATTCGTCCTGGGCAAGACAGGCCACAGGACGAAATGTGCTGGCCCAGCTGTGGCTGCGAAAAGAGTCCCAACTTTGGGATGCCCATGGGGCCCTTCACTCTTCCCATCCCCGGCCCCCAGCTCCAGCGCTCTAGCACCCTCACGGGTTCTCAGGGTCTCAGCTGAGGTGACACCTTCCTTCTGAAGCCTTCCCAGAAGTCCTGTGTCCTCCCCTCTGAGACCTGTGGTCTAAGGACAGAGGCTTAGCCCAAGGGACAGCTCAGTAGGTGCTCTGACAGAGGTGGGCACAGTTTGCCCAGAGGCCGGAGGAGGCAGAACTAAGTGGGAGATCCTTTTTCTGTACCATGCATTCAAGTATTCGTTTGGCCAAAAAGTCCTTATGGCTTTTTTCATAAACTAGACACATTTTTCATTTTCACCAATAACTTTATTGATTTGGATATTTTGAGTATGTTGGCTATCTCCCTCGTGGTATGACATTGATTGTTCTCAATGTCTCGATTTGATCGCTGTCAACTTCAAATGGTCTCCCCGACCGTGGGGCAGTGTCCAGTGAGAAATCTCCAGCATGAAACTTTGCAAGCCATTTTTGACACATTTGATCAGTCACAGCACCTTCTCCATACACTGCACAGACCCTTTTTTTTTGCATTTCAGTTGCATTTTTACCTTTCTTGAAATAATAAAGCATAATATGCCAAAAATGTTGCATATTTCCTTTCATCTTCAATATTAAAATTGCTATGCAACAATTCACCAATTTTGATGATGGTTTTTAAATACACGCTGACAGCTGTCACAATACAGTGTGACAGATTGTTTCGAATGAAGTTAAAGACAGCTAAGCATACTAGAGCCATCGTCCGGAACGGACTTTTTGGCTAACACCATAGTTTGTGTGGTTTAGAATCTGCAGTTCCCCAACTCTCCGAAGGGTTTTTAGATTAATATCTGCTATTACTTTCCAGTGTTTGTTGCACAGTGTAGAGTACTTGATTGGAATTTATTGGGTCTAATTCTGGCTCTGGAATTAAGTTACTCTGTCCCTGCAAGGCCACCAAACTTGGCTTTCAGGTTCCTCACTGTTGAGGGTCTGAAACTAGGTAAGAATCACTCAGCCCTAACCCTTTCATTCTTTCCACCTGATATGGTTGGGGGCAAGTTCTCTTAGTGACAGTGGTCCGAGTAACGCGGGTCTTTGAGAATGTCCATTCTAAAGTGAAAGTGGTTTTTCCTCTTCCTAAATGTGCACCTTGTCTCAGGGTGACGGCCCAGGGTCTGGAGTCTGTGGCGGGAGCTTACACAACTTTTTTCTATTGTCTTGCATCGTCTTCAAAATTACGATTCACTTGTACACCTATACGATGTGTAGTTGGCTGGATGGGTGCCTTGACGAAGGTGTCGGGTGTGGAACTGCGGGAGCCTTTCGTTGGTCTTTCTGCGTGTCGTGTGAAGTCTGCCCATTGCAGCTTCTGTCTGTCCCAGGCTCTCACAGAGATTTTAATGTGGGGGGTCTGAAATACGTGGGGCTTTTGGGGTGCCTTGAGGAGGCGTATGTGGTTTTGTGTAATGGTTTAAAACATAGTTTAAAATGATTACTTGCAAAAAATGCATCGCATGTTAAGTGACTTATAAGAAAGCTCCAATTCTAAGGAGTGTGGTAACTAGCCCTAAGGTGCTCGTCTCCCTTCCAGTGCACCTGTGTGGTCAGGTGGGCTTCCTCAGACTGCAGGCGTGTGTCCGCCGCTCCTGTCGGGTGGTGACGGGCACAAGAGACAGATGGTGGCTGTTTGGTCAGGTGGCGATGCCCCCGAGCCACCATTTTCACTGAACTCCACCGGACGTTTGTCTTCTCTGCCTTGTTTCATGCTCCATGCAGTTTGTTTTGTGAGGGATCTTACTGCAGGAGGGTCTTCAGGGACAACTGGGTTTTCTTTGTGGTTTTCTCAGGTTGTGTTACTGTAATGGTTTCACCGGAGCGTAACTAGTTAACGCCCGCTCTGCGCTGAGAGTTGGTCGGGTCGGTGGCAGGCCTGGAGTTCACGTGGATTAAATGACAAGGGTCTTTCATGGAGGGGGTGCCTGCGGATGGGGAAGGTAGCGTTCGAAGGCCACATTCAAAGCCGCCCTCTTGTTCTTCACCGAAGGAAGAGTCCCGTTCTGTTCCCAGGGGCCCAGGTGGAGAGCCGAATTCACCCGCTGTGAAGAACCGATGAAATGGTGTTCTGTAACCCCCCTTTCCCTGTAAGCATTATTTGTCTGAAAATTAGAAGTTCAAGGGTAAAATTTTCTTAGATTATAAGTCAAAGTCTTTGTGTTAACCACCCCCTCACCTGTCCACGTCACCTACCGATTGGTTTTTTCTTCTCTCTTGTCCATTTTGAAGTCCTTACTATGTATGTGTCTGTCATTCAGGCCACCTTGAAAGCTCTTTGGTGTTGAGAAGACGTAACTAGACATTGCTCAGTAAAGCTAACTTACTTTAGGTCTTTTGGATGGGAGACTTGGACTAGACATTGGGTCCCAGTGAGGCTTTGGCTAAGTCCAAGTACTTCTCTGAGCTTCCATCCCCCGTCTGTAAGGTGGAGTTGTTACTAATGCCTGTTAGTGACCTCCAGCTCAGGAGATTGCTCTGAGGGTGAAGTGAAATCACAAATGTGGTGGGATTTTGTAAGTTGCGAAATATTATGTTGCCAAGGAGTTTTTAAAAAAATGCTTCATTAAGAATTTAATGAATCTGGTGGGTTTTTCTTTAAAATCCAAATGTTTAATATACAGATCTTACATTTGAGGTGTGTTAGGCAACTTCATTTTGGCTTGCTTTCTCTTTTTAATCGTTTGATAGTTTAGTATTTTGGGGAAACATAGAATCCAACTTTCAGTTACTCTCGACGTTTGTGAACAAGCCTATTGAATGTGTGCGGTTCGGCCTTCAGCAGGCTCTTTGGTTATTCCCTTAATGAAGCCTATTTTCTTGACACTTCAGTTGCTAACTGACCTGACTGGAGGTTGGGAAAGGAAAGGCAGTAGGTGGCCCAAGGTCCAAGGTCAGCAAAGCCATCCTGGTCCCATTTAAATTCCTAGAAGGTAGCCAGCATCCCCGCACACTTAGATCCCCTTGGGGCCTCTGCTCCCTTCCACACCAAAGTTTGTGGGAGCATCTCCCACTGACAGGCAGCCCTGCCTTTCTTTCTCTGCCTCGGCCTTCTCTTCCTGCCCCTGACTGCTAGGAGCCTCTGCTCCCCAGGCTGCAGTGGGAGGGAGAACAGGCCAAGAGCACTGCCACCGGCCCCCGAGGACTGTGCGTTCTGTTAGACAGGCCTCTATACAGATTGCCTGTGACGTGCCCACGTACCGGCACCGTGCTCAGTGCGGACAGACATACAGAGGTGGGGTTAAGGGTGAGGGCTGGGGCTCACTGTCTGGCGGGAGAGGCAAACCCGAACGGGACTTCAGTGTGGTGTCGTGAGTGCTGCCACAGGCCGGCGGGGGGGTTTGGGGGCTGGTCCAGCCTTCTACATGCCATTGAGGGTCTGCCAGGCAGGTTGGGCATTGGTAGGTGTGTAAGTTAAAGGAGAGGCAGTGAATTTCCCAAAACCTAAAATGTGTGGGTGTTCTGGGCAGTTTGGAATTCCCCAGGGCTGTCTGTATCAGACCCAGTCTCTCTCTGTTGTTTTGGGGGGAATGTGGCCATCCTGCCTTCTGACGTAGGAAGTCCGCTGTCTCTTGTCGACTGTCGGCCCTGGGACAGGCGCTCTGCGGGGTGTTTTCGTGTGTACATCCCTGTAAGAGTTTCCTGTTGCTGCTGTGACAAATTGCCACAAACTTAGTGACTTAAAACAACACAGGCCTATGATCTCACCATTCTGTAGGTTAGAAGTCTGACTTGGGTCTCCCGGGGTAAAGGACAAGGTGTGGTCCTGGCAGTTGTAGAGGCCTGTCCCCATGCCAGCTGTCAGCTGGGGGCCCTCAGCTCTGAGAGCCCCTCTGTGGCCCTTGCCCATGAGCCCCAGACCCCAGGCCCAGCGAGGACCCTCAGCCCCTGCTCCGGTGCTCTGCCTTCCCCATCTGCCATATTCTTCCACTTGAAGAAAGCTCTCTGTGTGTGAGGGCTCCTGTGATCAGACTGGACCTGCCTAGGTAACCCAGGACAGTCCCCCATGCAAGGTCTGGCAAAGACCTTTTGCTCTGTGATGTGACAGAGTCCCAGGTTCCAGGCCTTAGGGCGTGGACACCTTTAGGGGCCACCTTCCTGCCTTCCACAATTACCAGGTCTGTTTATGACCACACCCAGTGACATTTTGCTCAGGTGTCACTGTTACCCTCAGGTCCCAAATGAATACACCAACCACCACGTTTTCAGCACGTTGGCCGCACCCTCGAGATCCTTGTTAAATGACATGCTGTTCACCTGACTTCCTCTTGAGCTGATGGTGGGATTTATGGCAACGGGACGGGGCAGTCAGAAGCAGAGCTAGATTTTGTGTGTTTGAACATTTAAGTCATCCGCTCTCATTAGAGAAGTTAGCCAAGAAGTCATGAGAGAAGTTATTAGAAAAAGCACCCCTGTGGGGGTGTTGGGGCCTTGCCTGTCCAAGGGCTGTGTGAAGGGCGCTTTCTTCCCGGGGTAGAGAGACGCATGATTTCATGTCCGTTTCCAGAGTGGAAACAGCTGAGTCAACCAACGAGGATTCTCGATCCCGAGTGTGAGGGACTCTGTTTCAAGGCTGAAGCAAAGCCCAATAAACAGTCTTTCCCTCCATCCACAGTGCGGGGCGAGGCGCAACCTTCTGGTCAAGGAGACAGCTGGTAGCGGTCACCAAGCGTGTAAGACCCAGCGTGACCTCACTGGACCATGTAGATGTTTTAAATTGGTTTTCATTAGGGTCTGTTTTTTTCTTCATAGTAAATGATAAGCCCTGATTTGAAATCAACGTCCTGTAAGAATCCAGATCTACGATCCTAAGCCTTTTAGCCTGCCCTTCAGGAGTTCGCCAGCCGCTTGAAGCCCTGTGCACGCGCTGCCGCCCGCACCTGTGGGCGCTCACCGGGGAGGGGACCTGCAGCTTTCTGCACGTGGTCAGCGTTCTGGCTCCGAAAGGGTTGAGGACGCACCAGTCAGTGGGCTCTCCCTGTCAGTCAGGTGTCAGGATTTTGTTTAACAATTAATGCCCATTCTAAACAAAGTTATACAGGGTTTAAGAGTTGAAAGTTCTACAAAGCTCAGAACAAAAAACAGCAACCACCTACCCCGCCTTCCTCCGCCCTGACTCCTGCCCCCAGAGTGGCCCTGTAGGGGTTAGCTGTGTCTGCAGACTTTGTGCTGGAGCGGCTCCCTGTTGGCTTGGGGGGGGCACTCAGCCCCTCGTCACCCCTGCCCCCACTGCCCGTTCCCTCCCCCCAGTCCTCTCAGTGTGCTTGTGGTGAAGGTTTTGGTTAAACATTCAGCAGCACTTGTTATGACTTGGAACTATTATTCACAGCTGACGTATTTAGTCTATTTTGATTACATTTCCTTTTTTTATATTTTTTCCTTTCTCCTGCTTTATTTTTTCTTTGTATCTGTCATTTATTCACAACCCCCCCCCAAATGTGTGTTGCCTGTGCACACATTCATGCACATCAGGGAGTCGTCCATTTTAGCCTTTCCTCAGGACAGTTCCTTCTGAAGCTCTCGTTCCACCTGCTCTGCGGCAGACCGGGCACCCCACCCCCCCCCGGCCCCCGCACAGACCGGGCGCCCCCCGCCCCCCGGCCCCCGCACTCCCGTCCTCCTCGGCTGCGCTGCCCTTACCCCGAGAATGCCCTCCGCTGCTCTTGCTGGCTGAGGCGCCTCCTTTTTCCATTGTCACCAGTAGCGTTCTGAGGAATAATTTTTTCACGATCATGCATAATGTTGGAATATTTTACTCTCACATTTAGTTGCTAGTTTGGCTGAGTATAGAATTCTGGGTTAGGAATCATTTTCCTACAGAATTTTGAAGATAAAATTGGTCAAAAAGCAGAAGTTTCCATGTTAACAGTTAAGCATGCATTCCAACAGTTTTTGTGCACTACAAGTACAATGTGTGTGTACATATGTATTTAATAATATCTAACATTTATTCACTATTTGAAACATTTCTGTGCAGTCCCCCTCTGTGCCAACTCATGTAGTTTTTGGCGCAATGCTCTTACTGTGACATTTCCAGTGAGGAAACTGAGGCGTGGTTGGGGCCTTGTCTGACAGCACGCAGGCAGTGAGAGCCGGGGCTGGGGTGGGGCACCGTGGTCCGGCTCCAGAGCACTCACCCATGACTCCCGGTGGCCCGTGGGCAACTGGTGGCTGCCTCGCCTACCAAGAGCTCACTGCCATCTGTCGCGGTGGCACACGGGAGCTTTCTGCACCTCCTGCGCCCGACCCTAACACTTGGGAGTAGATCCAGACCCTGACCAGGACCTCTGGTGGACTGAAGGGTGTGGCTCTTCAGGTCGACCTGGCTGCTTGGAAGATAGATGTAGAATTGAGTGATTTTGCTAGAAAAAAAGGCGAAGATGGCTAGACTTGTTCCTTGGGGGAAAAGGCTCTGGGACGGCCTTCTGCGTTTGGACACTTGGATGGCAGAGGAGGAAGGGGAGATTGCCCTGGCCAGCAACCTTGACTGCGGCCTGGAGCTTGGAGCAGCATGGGCCCCACCCCCTTCCCCTCTCCAGAGTGGGTGGTGAGGGCTCGCTCCCCCCACCCCGGACCCCAGGGGTGAGTCACTGCGGACCCCGCCCCATATCTCGGGGCCAGCCCAGATGGGCCCTGACAAACTTTTTTTTTAAACAAAAGTTCTCTTTGACTCTTAGGCATATCTTATCTTTCTTGCTCATAACAATGTTACAATATTAAAGTTTCATTTTCCATTGGGAAGAAGATTTAAAGAGTGAGATAATATGCTCTAACGATGTTACAGGTTCAAGTTCTGTTTCCGATGCTGAGGGGGATTGAAGAGCGAGGTCATTGGGCGCCCGAGCCTGTGAGAACACGAGGGCGGGGGTAGCATGGAAAAGTCGCTTCCCAGTGACCCTCAGGAGGGGCTCAGAAATCCCCTGGGTCGGACTTTATAGGTAAGGTGGGATGTGGCCCGTCGCTAAGTTGGAAAATGGAAACAAATCTCAGTAAGTCAGCCTGGGTCATCTCTCTGAACAAAAGGTGACGAGGGTGGGATCCTTAGCCTTCTTACTGACGCCCTGCGTCTTCCTTTGGGGCCAGGTGGGCCTGTGGGAGGTGTTCACAGCTGCTGAGTATCCGAGGGCTTGCCTGCTGCTGTGCACAGAGCGGCCCCTTTGGTGTGATCTTAGAGGGAAGCATTATTTCTATTAAAGATGAAGCAGAAGCTTAGAGATGTTTAACAGAAGTTGTTCCAGGTCACATAATTCTAAGGGGAAAAATGAAATACTTAAACTGCGAATTTGACTTCAAAGCCCTTGATCTTCCCTTCACACCTGGGAAGAGGGCCTGGGGGGCGGGGGGGGGTCCCTCCAGACTTGGAGTCCGCAGCGCTGCGCCTCTGAGCTATGGACCGACGGCTGAAGGGTGCGCCTGGCTTCAGCCTCTTCTTCGTGGAACTAGACGGACCGAGCACATGAGAAAGGCAGGAGCTGCTTATTTGGAGTTTAAGGTTTGGCGGAGACCAAAGGCAGGCAGACGGGTGGGAGAGCTTCCTAGTGGAGAAGGTGGGGTCCCGGGGTTCCTTGGCGAAGCTTCTAGAAGGGAGCGTCTCAGGTGGCTGATTAGGGGAGCAGCAGGGTCGGCCTTCTCAGGTCGGTACTAAGTTGGACATGAGACCCAATGGGGCGGCTGCCAGTGACTGACCCAGTCCTGGCCGACTGCCACAGGCACTGTCGTTCAGCCCCCGGGATTGTCACTGGAGACGGCAGGCTGACTTCCTGCAAGTCTGACTTGGAGCTGGCCGGCGTGCTGGGCTGGTGGCCGCAGGCTGTGGGTCACAGTTCTGTGTTTACATGAGGTCTGGCCATCGTCTGTCTGTGTATTCAGTCTCTCACCTTTAAGTAAAAATATTAATGACAGGTATGTTGTGCACCAGGAATCGAACCCGTGACCTTTTGGTTTATGGGATGATGCTCTAACCAACGGAGCCACACCAGCCAGGGTGATGGCCTGTTTTCTACACCCTTGCCAATGCAGTGTGTTCTTAAATGTTTTGTTGTTTGCCAATCTTACAGACAGGTTTAAAAAAAATGCTCCTATTTTAAGGAACAGGAAATGGAAGCTAAGAGAGATTGGGTAGGTCAGTTGCCAGGCCTCAGAGTAGATGGGTAGCTACAACCTGAATTTAGTCTTCTAACTTCAAAATTTGTTTTCTTTGGAGGCAACTTGGTATAAAATATATATTGCTTTTGACAAGTTAATGATTATGTACTACTTAGTTCCTCTCCTGATTATAAACCTTATTTTGTGTGTGTGCAAAGGAGTTCTGAGATTTAGAGAACTTTTTACTGAGTCTAGGACATTCCTGAAAAGGCAGTACGGAGTTTTCTGCTTTTTAATCTGAAAACCTGTCTAAGCTGCCTGTTGACATTTTAAACCCTTTGATCTAGGTATTTATTCTGCGGGGGAAGCGCAGGCATTTTGTCCTTCAGGACTGCAGTTTTCTTGGGAAGGAATGGTGGGGATTTTTGTTAGTAACCTTTTTAACTTGAGAAAGCCTTCTGTGTTGAGTTAGTTCTATTTTCTCTATGGTTTAGAAGATGGCTTGTGGAAACAAGTACAGCTTAGAAATTAAGTTTGCTTCCTTGTTCATTAAACTGTCTTTCCTTTCCTTCGTCCATTACAGCGACAGCATAAGAATGCAGAGACAGCCACTGGGTTTAGCTGTCACTTGGAGAAGGGTGACCCCCTAATATGCGGTCACCAAATGTAGTCCAAAGAGACTGTGCATAGAAATTTGGGTGTTGTCAAGCTTCCCAGACGTATGAATTGAGTGGTACGGTTCACGTGTGAATTGTGTGTGAAGGTGCTCATTGACTTGCCATGTAGGGCTCCAGTAACGCTGTTGACGAAAACCGTCCTGACACATCTCTGAGAGCCCCCTCGCTCCAAGGACGGGCTGCGCCGCATTCACACCGAGAGTGTGTGCACACTCACCTGGCAGCTGTGTGCGTAATGATCGTGTGTGGGGAGGGGTATCTAGTTTGAATTTGCTCCTCAGCCTTTCTACTTAGGTGGCTTTGGTTTTGTCTGGGACGTTGGGCCCGCGACAGACTGTGTGCATTCCCCTTCCTCTGTCAACCGGATGCCCTTTCGTGTCTCGTCGGGCCTTGCCGGTTTCCTCACAGCGTGTGTTCCGGAGTCCCGGCCAAGCCGTCCCCTGAGAGGTCAGCCTCCTCTTCTGGCAGTGCCAGCCCTCTGGCCGTTTTCACAGGCTGCACACCAGCGTCCTGCCGGGGGTCGGGAGACCTGCTCTGGCCTGCTTATTGCGGTAACCACTGGAGCCCGAGGCAGGCGCGTCCATTCCCTGGTCCGAGCGGAGCAGTGGGTGGTCCATTTTCTCAGCAGCATTCCAGCCTGGTCACTCACTGCCCTCTTCTCTGGGTCGTGCCAGGTGTGGCGGAGCTGACAGATGAACGAAGGCGCATCTGTGACCATTGGGAGGGCACACTGCAGAGTCAGACAGTCAGGCGCAGGAGGGGGCTGACTGCCCGGGCAGGGGTCGGGCCGGGGCAGCTGGTGGCCCCAGTCCGTCGCAGTGGCTACAGTCTGCGGACGGCTTAGGGAGGAGGCACGAGGTTGCGGAGGGGAGATTTCAGCCTCTGGGCCTTGGAGTCTCACCGGAGAGGAGAGAGAGGGATGGTGTTCTGCATTGGCACAAAGGTGCGGTGTTCCCCTATGCACGCCCAGCCTACACTCGACGTTGGGGTCGTTCAGTTTCTCGCGCTTGTTCCTGCAGGGGAGCCGCAGTGAGGCCCTTCGGAGTGCTGTGCACGGGGAGCAGATGCTCACGGGGAACCGTTGCGGCGGTGCTGACGACGGAACGCGGACGGTGAGTGCTGCTGTTCTTGCTGCCTCTGGGGGCCGTGCGGGGTCCTGGGTGTATTTGCTTCCAGATGTTTCCAAGTGCACTTACAAACACATGTGGCAGTTTGGGGGTATTTTTAAAAACAAAGTAGTGAGAATTTGATGTATGCTCTTCCACCCCTGGCTGTCTGCACGGGGCACCGGGTCACACATTACAGCCAGACTGCAGGGTGACGACAGCTGATGCACGTGCCTGTTTACTGAGTGTCTGCCCCGCGCCAGGCGCTCGGTGCCCAGCTTGGCTGATGAGTTGGGCCTTAGGGCTCTCACACCAAACCTGTGTGCGAATACTGTTGTTTGACACGTTACAAATGATAAAACTGTGGCAGAGAAGCGAAGCTGCTTCCTCAAGCTCATGGCATTATTTCCAAGAGAGATAACACATTTTAAAAAGACTCTTGTTAAATTCAAGTGATTTGCATTCACTCATTCCAGGAAGTATTTGTTGAGTGCTGTGCTCTGGGTGCCGGGTGCTGTCCTGGGGCTTTTCCTGAGAGCACATGTTGGGGGTGGTGGACTGGGGGCGGGGTGGTGGTCCTCCGACACTGACCCCGCCTGTGCCTCGAGGGCGAGCCTGGGGGCCGTGGGGCCCGAGAGGGGTCTCTGCAGTCCTTGGGCACCCATTTTTGCCGCAGCCTGGCCTTGGTCCCGCCATTGCGCACACACTCTTCAGAGGTGCCGGCTCCCTGGGGCTGACCGAGCAGGTGTTTGCACTGCCTGAGCCGGGGCCTGGTGGGTCAGGCTCGCTGCCCTCCGCCGGTTGGCCACTGTCCTGGGGGTGGGGCAGTCGCTCTAGGGCTGGAGCGATGGGCCCACCAGCAGCAAGGGGGCATTTCACAGTAGGTAGGTTTGCTGCTGGTTGTGATGGGTCAGAATTCCCTGCCGTCGCCCACTTGGACAAAGAATTCCCATGTGTCCTGGGTTTTGCTGCTGGACTTCGGGGTTAGAGCAGAACCTGGAAGTTTGTTGGTTGAGACACGTGGTGCGCAGGCGCAGTCAGAAAGCTTTGTGACACGGGGAGAGAAATGGTGCAGAGGGCCGCGTGCCTTGGTACTGGAGGGCGTCCACCACCGGGTGGTCAGTGTCGGACCTGTGCACACCGTGTTGCGTTTCTGCTGTATGCTTTCTGTGCTCTTTTGGCAAGTTTTATTTGGGTGTCTCCTGGACAGAAAGCATGACATCAGCTTTTGCTGCCAAGTATTTATAGCAGTGGTACCTCCTCCGTGGGTCACTTTTTGAGCTGTGGTTTCTTTAGGAAAATTGTAGCTCTCCTGCCTGGAGCACACCGCCCACTCCAAGGTGCTGTCATTTCTGAGCACCATCAGAGATGGTGTGCGACAGAGGCTGCCGGCAGGATGCACTGTCTCCGTTTGCTGTCTGGTCACCCGGGTGAAGGAGGCCTGCAGAAAGCTGGCCTGGCTTGTGCACTCTGAAACTCGGCCCTCCTCCGCCTCCTGCTCCGCCTCCCCACCCCTTCCTCCTCCTCTTTCTTCTTCTCCTCTGCTTCCTCTTCCTCCCCACCCACCTTTCTAAAACATCTCTTACTAAAATCTGAACATTTTGCTTTCCTTCCTTTGCTAGTCTCTGCTAATTGCATTTCCCAGGGTGAGCCTGGGAACGAGAAAAGGAAGTTTACTTCCCTCCAATGAGGATCATCACTGCTCGTAAGTGAGGGACTCATGGGGGCTGGGCATTGAGAGTGGCTTTGCACACGCTCTCCTTTCCTCACAGTTACCCGGCTGAGACCGCGGGTGTTCACCCCCAGTTCATGATGAGGGCGCTACGCGCCAAGTGTCAGAGGGAACCTCCTGAAATCAGAGCCCAGCCCAGACGGTCTGATTCCAGACCAGGCTCCCAGCTCCTGGAGGTCCCTGGGACAGGGGCGTCCCTGGGGACTGCAGGGGCGCTGGCAACAGTGCTGGCTCTAGAGTCCGAAGGCCTTGTGTCCTGGTTCTAGTGTTGGCTGGCTGTCCTTGCAGAGGTCCATTTCTCGGCGTTCTGACCTCATTCTCTAAGAAACCATGAATTTACTCAGCACATCACCCAAGGCTGCCAGGAGGGGCCATGAGACAGACGCCTGGCGGAAATGCTTTGTGAGGCCTCGCACACATGAGAAACGGCCTCATGTGAGCAGCCTTTCTGGAGTAATTGTATGACAGTCTCTCAAAGACGCACACTACCTGTGTTGCATCGCCTGTGACAGGGCCGGGAGACCCAGTTCAGTGCAGCTCACAGTGCTGTGGGAGCTGGAGATGCCCCCGGGGAGCCCCCTCCCCCTCCCTTGAGCCTAGAAAGCAGGAGGCTCTTCCTGTCTATATTTGGTGGCCCTGTCCCAGCGCTGTAGGGACTGGACTACGCAGGGAGGGGTGGAGGAGGACGCTGGCCTCTCTGCCGACTGGCCAGTCTGTGTCCAACAGGAGCGGGAGTCATTTTATGGGCACTTGCCAAAGTCTTGCTTCACCCAGCGGCTCACACAGGGAGCAGCATTCCAAGTAAAGGATCTGTTAGAGACAGCTGGACTGGGTTTGTCCGGGACAGTGTGGCTTTTGTGGCCTCGACACAGGCCTAGACAGAGCTGCCAGGACTTCCGGCGTCCTGGGGGTGCAGGAGGGGTCCTCACTGCTGCAGGCTGAGCCTTCTTCACCTGGGACAGAATGGCCTGCAGCAAAGCCTTCCTGTGCGGGTCAGACAAGACCGTGTCCTAACTGATGTGGCATCTCCGGAGGCTTGTGTCCTGAAAGCTGGAGTCAGGGCCGTAAGTGACATCGGGCACAGAGAGGCCACTTCAGATCCTTGTGGAAGGAAGGAAAGAAGGAAGGAAGGAAGGAAAGACAGGAGGGAGGGAGGGCGGATGGATGGATCTGTGTCTCCCTTCACCCCTGCTCCCTCAGCTGCTGTGACCGCGGCATGTGTCCTCTCTGGTCTACTGGGTAAGGTGATGGCTGAGTCCTCTGCTTTCACTTTTGATTCTTAGTGGGAAAAGGGTACTTTGGTGACTTTCCTGGTTGATGGCCAAAGTTCCCTTGTATTACTGTTAGCTCCAGGAGCTGGAAGTAACCCCTGCCTTTTGGACTTCACCCTCTCATTGAACCGTTAGCCAAAGTGAGACCAGAGAGGAGGGCCTGACCTCTGGTGACCTTGCTCATGGGCAGCCGGGGGCAGGACTGGAGTCCCCAGCTTCGTGACTCACAGTAGCGCTCCGCTTTGTGTGCCAGGGCCTCTCTGTGGCCATCCGTGATAGAACGGTGCACCCTCTGGCGAAGGGGCTCTCTCGGGGGGCATGTGGGCGGGCCTGGGTTTTCTTTCCCGCAGCCTCTCACGGCTCAGCGTTGATCCGGGGCTTCTGACAGCTGAGATACAGGCAGTTGTTCTGTCTGTGAACCACCAGAGTAGCTTTCACCTGGGGGTTTCCTCGGTTTGGACAGGGCTAAGTCTCCGACACTAGATCCTTTATCCTGAAAGCAGAACTATAAACACTTTTTAGGGGGCGGAGGCTGACCTGTCTCCCTCCACCTGGGTCCCTCGTGCTTAGTTCAGCTCCCAGGGAGTGTTTGGTGAGCGGAGCCTGAGTGTGAGCCGGGAGCAGTAGTTTGCAGCCCCAGCTGCATGGGGCTCTCAGAAAAGCCCACGCACCCATGCCACTCCCACGCCACAGGTACTCTGGGCAGGGAGCCTAGGCATCAACAGGCTGGGAAAGCTCCCTGGTGATTCTGAGGGGCGCGGAGGTCGGGAACGCGTGTCCATGGGGAGCCCGCAGGCCCAGGTGACGACGCAGCGTCTTCTGCTCTCACCAGCTTCCCATGGCTTTGGGTGGTTAAAGAACACGGTGCGAACAGATGTGGAGGACACAGTGATGCCACACCCTGCTAATACACACCCTGGATGCATTTATCAGCTGTGCAGTTTATTCTGGTGTCTGCCCAGTCTGTCGGTTCTCCACGGGAACATGGCCTCAGTTCACCAGGCAGGACCGCAGCAAGCCCGGTGTGGATCCAGGGTCTGGTATGCTTTGTGCACCGCCCCCGCCCCCCCCCCCGGCGCACCTAGTCGGTGCCCGGCAGCTCATACATGCACCTCCTTCAGCACGGGCTGTGGGGTTGGGCCTGTCTGGGTTTTGCTAACTAGCTGTGTACTTTGGGGCAACTTTTAAAACTGGTCAAACTGACTTCATGTGTGAGATGGGAAGACGGGCGCCCTCACCGTCTCTCACCACGTTTGGAGGGTTGGGTGCAAACATGTATGAAAGCGCTTAGTTTAGCGCCTGTGCCTAGTGTGCAGCAGCCACCCAACAAGGTCATCGTTTTTGCTGTGGATATTCAGAGCTAGAGAATTTGTCCAAGAGGCTCCATCGATAGCCCTTCAACCTGGGATTTCTGGAGTTCTAACTGGCAGGATACTGGCCTCTTGAGTGCCTCGACTCTCAACTGCACAGAGCCAGGGGCCCCTCTCCTAAATGGGGCATCGCCCCTGGAGGCTGACTGTGGTCTGTGTGAGCGAACAGCCCTGGAGCCTTATTTGTTTCTCTTCTTGGACCTTCTAAGTGACTTCTGGCACCAAGAGTCACTGCAGTGTCCCTTGGGGGGTGTGCTTGTGCTGTGGGAGCTCTGTGGTGGCCTTACTTACCTGCTTCCTTGGCCACCTGGGCCTTTTCTCCTGAGTGCTCATCAGTCTCGTATGTGTGTGTTTGTCTGTTCCCCTGTTCCCCACTAGGTCCTGTCTACGAGGACTGCTGTCCTTGTCCCTGCACTGCCAGCTCTTCTGCACTTTGCAATATTGGTGTTCCCCAAATACTTAGCCAATGATAATCTAGCAGAACCCAGGATAAACCTGCAGGTGCAGGTTGAAGCTGCATCAACCAAACGTAGTGAATCAATTTGTTGATGCAAGTTTAAAATGTTTTAGTTCTAACTTAGTTCAGTAATTCTTTGTTGAGTGTCTCATAAGCCAGGCATTGGGGACAGCAAGATGGTACTCTATGATCCCTGCCCTCCTGAGCATGCGGCTCAGTGGGTGGACAGACACATGGACACGTGGCTGTAACATAACTCTGCTGAGTGTCAAGGTGAAGGCCGCACTCTGCGCGCTTGGGGCACAGAGCGGGGTTTATACGGACTTGATGAACACCGGCCACAACCAGACGTCACCGGAGGCCCTCTCTGAGCAGCGACGCCGGCGCGCTTCACAGGAAGGGCCTGCCTTTGAGTAGGCGCTCAGCGGGCCCTGAGCAGCTTCGGTGCAGCCAGAGTGGCTTTTGCCTGGGCCTCGGTTTTCTTTCCTTCATTAGAAAAACCACCGGAGGGGGTCCAGTTTGGGCCCTGCCACGGACCCAGGCTGCTTCCTCCTGTGTCCGGGGCGTTCGGTCCCTCAGCTGTCCCGGGACGCCAGCCGTCTGGTCGTGAAGGCCGCGCCGAGTGCCGATTGCGAGACACATCGTGTTGCCCCATCTTCCCGGGGGCGGAGGAGGAGCCCCACTCAAAGCGGTCCTGCTTGCCCACACTCACTGGGACTCGGCCTCCTCGTTGGGGGACAGGGCCTCGTGAGCGAGCCCAGGAGCGGTGTTGGTCTGTCTGGTGCTCAGCTGTGAGGAGCGCGCAGCTGGGCGCGCTGTCCTCGAAGGGGCACCGTGTTCTCGTGTGTTTCGGAAAATGTCATGTAACAGCCCAGGTGCTGGACTTCGGCACTGCTTGCACACCTCCACGGTGTGGGGTTGAGTGCCCTGCGGCCAGACGTGGTTCTGAGGATGTTAGTGATACAACTCCCTGAATTTTTGTCACAACCCCAAGGGGACGGTCCCCTACTCACATGACCCTCACCTGACCGATAAGGAAACAGAGGCACAGAGAATTAAGAAACTCGGCCGCAGTCACAGGACTCGAGAGTGGCAGCTGTGGCATGCGACCCCGGCGTTGGACCCGGAGTCACTCTCTCAGCCACCGCTGCAGGACTGCCTGCTCGCCACCCCCGCCCATGTGTGCCGTCTTCTAGGAAATCGTGACCCTGGAGCTCGTGGGACCTCGTCACCGCCGTATTCCCAGCACCTGGCACCACGCCTGGCCCAGAGCAGGCCTTTGCTGAGTGGCGGCGCGAGGACTCTCGAATTCTGGTATCTCACCTCTAAACGCAGTTTTCGCACATCTGTGTTCCCGTTTGACCCTGGCATCTGGGAGGTGGGTTCCTTCCCTTTTGTAGGTAAGGGTGTTTCCATGAATGAGTGACACGTGGTGGACTCACAGATTGAACTCTGGGCTCTGTACCGTGGTCCAGGGAGCTTTTCGTCTTCTCTGAACTTGCTGGTTCTTCTAAAATGCCGTACTTTGCTGAGGGTCACCAGGAGGAAGCACAGGTCAGAGGCTTGTGACCCTCAGACTCGGTGGGTGAGGAGGACCGACTGCCGACACCTTGGACTGTTAAAGTCTCTGCTGTGGGTTGTCAGAGCAGACGTCGCCACGTTAACACAGCCGTTCCTGCTTCCAGCCCTCTTGGCCGTCAGGTTCGGCCGCATGTGCTCTGCTGGACAGCGGTTTGTTTTCCAGGGGACAGAATTGGGAATCTCAGAGACATCGATGGGGTTTTTGTCTCTTCTGCTCCTCACTTGCCCGCCGCACATGGCCCTTCCCTTCCTCCCCCGCGCGTCGGCTCCGTCCTCCCCCGTTAGCTAATGCCGCTCTCCGGAGTTTATCTTCTTGTGTTCTCTCCGAATATCAGAGAAGTTGGTATTTCCTCTGTGTAATTGGAAAACTGATGCCACATAGACAAAATAAAGGAAACGGAACTCTTAGAAGAGTATAGCATTTCTTCCTGATTAAAAAGGAAGTACACGTCCCATTAGAACATTTGGAAGTAAAAGAGGATGTAGAAGGAAGGAAGTGTCCTGCGCGTGTGACCACTACGCACACTTTGGTCCCGTGCAGAAGAGCGTGGGTGTTACAGAGCAAAGGCCGACGGGGCACCCAGCGATTCCCCAGCCCCGCTCTAGGTCCGTTTTGCATGCCGCCAATGGAAAGACGTCTCTCAATACCAGAGACTTGTGAAAAGGAAAAGAATTGTTTATTCACAAGTTATACAGGCCTGGGATAATGACATAAGGCCTTCTTCAAAATACTAGAGTTCTCTAGAATACCCACAAACACCCACAGTCCTTCCTTCCCCCCTTTTCCCAGTCCAGGGTACCGTAGGAGAAGAAGTAGAAGCGTGATGCAGGCAGGTTTTCGGTTCTGGCATCATCCGATGTGTCGCCACTGCGATCTCCAATTAATCCAAAGAAAGCATGTGGCACCTTCTCATGGCCCACCAGCATAAGTCCTTTCACCCCCTTTTCTTCCAGGCAAAGTCTCTGCTGCTTCCTAGGCCGCGTGGCAAAGGAAGGCACCCAAAGCCACGTGGTCCTGCCTCTGTCTCTCAGGCTGAGGGGTCCCCACTCCTCAGCCGCGTGGTCCAAGAGTGAGAGATGGCTGCTGTGCCTGGGTTTAAATCCCCTGCGCCTATTTCCCTTTGCAGCTCTATTTCCTACTCCTCCTTCAATCGGCTACACCTGCCAGCACTTCATTTTCCTCCAGTTTTTCTGGGCTGCCATGTTAGCTGTGGGCAGGGGTGACCCCATGGCCCAGAGCCAACCATCTCCAAGTTTTCATGCAAGCGCTGTGTTTAGTGGGAGTTGCCTCTCTACATCCTGGATGGAAATCTCCTCCATCCCCCTAGCTCAAAGCATGGCCACAGCTATTTAACATATCTATGGAACCAGTTAAAGGTTATAGATATGTTAAATGACCACAGCAGAGGCTGGCTGCAAAGCTGCTACCATACCCAACAGCTCTGAATGGCCCTGCTCCAGGAGTCCCATCCCCCACCCAGTTCAGACCTGTGGGGGTGAGGACATTCTATATACATATTTCTAATATTTCCTGGATACCTTGAGTTCTGGACCCTACCACAAATCCTTGTTCGGGCCCATTTCTTGGCTGCACCCTATAACAGGGGCACGCGCCCAGAGAAGCCTGTGGATGGGCCTGCCGTCGGCTGCAGTCTGGGTGCCCGGAGGGCTCCCCCGCCCTGAGTGGTAAGAGCAGCTGCGGGGCCCGCGCTGCCTGTGCCGGCAGTGGGGTTCGCGCCTGAACTCCTGCTTTCCTCCTGGAGTTCGGTGCCTGCCAGGCAGAGGGCGCCCATGTGACCAGCCCCCAGTTAAACTCTGGGCACTGGGTCTCTGGGGGACAACGGTCCACAGGCGGCGTCCCAGCTCAGTGCTGGGGGCACCCAGTGTGTCCCCGTGACCCCCCGGGGACAGGGCTGGCAGCTGGAGCCTGGGTTCCTGTGGCTTTACCCCAGGCGCCTTGTCCCCTTGCTGATCCCACTTCGGACCCTTTCCCTGTCATAAGTCACAGCCGTGCGCGTGCCTGGTGCCGGGTCCTGGGGTCCTCCCCGTGAGGCACGGGACCTGGGGTGGTCTCGGGGACCCCTATTCCTTTTCTTTTTCTAAACATAAATAAATACGTATATATTTTTCATAAAATGGGTATTGTATCTTTTTGAGATCTCTTTCATTCAACAAATATCAGTGAGTATTTTATCAAATATTTTTTCAAAATATTGTTAATTTTCTCACTGTATCTCAGATGTTTATGAAATGTTGGATGTGTGAGTTTCACAGTTCATACCATGGCTGTAGGCAATGACAGTCCTTGTTTCGGAGCAGCACCGTGTGCACCTCCGATTATTTCCTTAGGACCAGCTGTTCATGGAGTGAGATAATGAGAAGGCACGATCCCATGTGTGACCGATCCATCCCTCAGAGAGGTGCTCTCTATTCACACTCGTCAGCAATGTGTGAGTGTGGCCGTACCCCAAATCCTTGCCGATGCTAAATGTGGTCATTGAAAATAATTACGTGTCAAGCCCTGGTTGGTGTGGCTCAGTGGATTGAGTGCCGACCTGCAAACCAAAGGGTTGCTGGTTTGATTCCTTTTCAGGGCACATGCCTGAGTTGCAGGCCAGGTCCCCAGTGGGGGGCGCACGAGAGGCAACCACACCCTGATGTTTCTCTCCCTCTCTTTCTCCTTCCCTTCTCCTCTGTAAAAAACAAAGAAAAAGAAAAAGGAAAATAAAATAATTACGTGTCACTTTGGTATGTAATAGGCAGTATCATTCTGGTTTGCATTTTTGAGTACTGGTGCGGTCAGTGATTTGGCAGGTGGTCACTGCCATGTTCTCTTCCCTGATTTGTCCCCGTCTTTTGGGAGGAGGGTAACGGGAGCACTCCCTCCTGCCCACGGGTTCACGACCGCCGCTGTGGGCTGTGACAGTGCTCGCAGGGATGGGGGGGCTCTGGGCGTTGCTCTGCGGTGCCCTTCCAGACCTTATGTCGTCCACGGCAGGTGCTTACGACGTGGCGGGGGGAGGGGGCCCTGTGGGCTTGCCGCGGGGTGCCAGAGTCAGCCTCTCCACTAGGATGTGGCCATGCCTTTCTCATTGACTAGGAGGCTCTGCAAGGTGAAAACCTCAGTAAGTGAACAAATCTTTCAAAATTACAGAAGCAACTCAGGAGACGGCCATGGGGACGCAGAGGGGGAAAGGAGCGTGGCCTGAGGGTGTCCGGGGTGGGGTGGTGCGTGGATCACCTGCCCTGAGAGGGCAGCGCCTGTGGAGGCAAGCGTCACTGAGTCGGGCAGGGCAGAGGTGGACGGTGCTGCAGCCACAGAGTCCCCGCCTCCCGTGTGCTGCTCGGGACGTGGACTGCCCATCCAAGTGTCCCCTTTACCCCTTTCAGGGGACAGGCGCCATGCGGAGGGCAGCACCCCTCTATGACTGCTGACCCGGGGGAGCCGGCAGTGGGCCACACCTGTAGGTGGGCAGTGCGGCCTTGCTTGGAGTGGAACCGGGACATTTGTGTCTACTCTACAGCACTGCCTGCCACTTCCGGTGCTGGCAGGAAACACGGCTGCATGCGAGCAGCCTCCTGGGGACAGGCTAAGGAGGCCTGCTGGGGGGCGAGGCAGCGGGTTTGGGGCTGTTTATGTGACAGGCAGCTCTGCGCTTTGTTTATCTGAGGTGGCGTGGGAGGGGTCTCATGGATTAGGGGGTATAGCAGCTCAAGTCCCTCAAGTGCCTCGGGTGAGACAGCAGTGACGGACAACATCCGTGGGTGTGTGCATGTGTGCGCGCACGTGCATGGGTGCTCACGTATATGTGTGCTCATGGGCACTCCTGTGCATGCATGTGTGCACATGTGCATGTGTACAAGTATTCACACGTGTGTGCATGCACTCCTGTGCATGTGTGTGTGTGGGGGCAGTTATTTCTAACATCTGGAAGAAGCCTGGGTGGGGAGGGGAGACTGGGCCTGGAGATTATAGTCAATGGAGAACCTCACTGTTTTGTATAATGCTGAATTTTTATTATTGTTATTTTGTCTTAATTACTTTTAATAACATTTGTACTTAAAGTAAGATTACTTTTGAAAATTTGAAGAGAACACTAAAGAACCCATGACCATGGACAAATCACTGAACCTTCTGTGCCTCAGTTTCCTCATCTGTGACATGAGGGGACATGGCACTGATTCTCGCGGGTTGTGAGGAGAGCTGAGTGAGAGAAAGCTCAGATGCTGGCCGCTCGTAAGCGCATAATAAATGCTGTTATCACTTCAGCGTTTCATCGGAAAGAGAATCACGGTTTACGGTGTACGTACCACCACCGGGCTTGTCATCACGTTGGAAGTAACTTGAACCTGACTCCATACAAGAGTGATGGAAAAGCGCGGCTTGGGCTGTGGGTGGGGCTCTGGGCTGTGTGCCCTGGTGGCCTCCTGGGGTCCCTGCTCCTCGTCTCTCATCTGCACAGGGGCCCATCACGCTCTCCCGGTGCAGGGCGTGCGACAGACATGGAAACACGTGGCGGTGACGGGAAGACTGAGGAAGAGGCATTCGCTGTGGAGCCGAGCCCAGGCGGCCCTGTGTGGACAGCTGGTGCCTCTGCCTCTTTACGGCTGCGGGGGACCGAGCCAGGGTGTGGAGGCCGCCCAACAGCCCCATCTGCTTATGTTGTCACTTGCTGTCATCACAACAGCAGCAGCTGAAGGGACAGCTTGCCTTAATTTGCATATTTGGGTGTTTGTGCTATTTATAAACAATTAGAAATGGCGTGGAAGCCTGTTTATGGCAAGCCGACAAGCTCAGCCAAACGCGGACCGATCTGTTACGCGCTCTGCACGGGCGCAGGCACGAAGCACTCAGACAAGCAGGCGCGCTCACCCGTGTGTGGACGTTTCTCCTAGAAACAGACAATCGGCCTTTGGCCACATGGTTTACAGACTTTCCCAAAATGCGTGAGTTTGACCGTTAGATGTGGGCAATCTGGAGCCATCTGAAGCACTGCATAGTTTTTATGTGACCCCCCCCCCATTTTTCCATCGTGAGAACAGAAGAACGGAGGGGGTGTCAGTTTACACAGGCTTTGATACAGTTAATGAGCCTCATCCTTCCTTTGGTGTCCTAGTCCCCCTTTACATCTCAAGATGTCAATCTCACCGTTGGACGGAGAGGCTGCCTTCCTCCCCTTCCCTAGAGCACTCCCGCTGTTAGGTGTGTCTGTCTCTGCCCTCAACCGCCAGGGCCCTCCCTCTCTGGCACTCACTGCTGTCAGCGGTGCCCGTGTGCAGGCAAGGAGTGTTCATGAATGAATGGGCTGCAAAGCTTTATTTCACTCCCCTCGGCCGTGCCATGGAAAGGGCTTCAGAAAAAGCAGTGTGAATGGGGATGGAGGACTGTAAGCGGTGAGGTTTCCCAGGCTGCTCCCAGGTGGCATTTCATCCCACACAGCTCCCCCAGGAGAGGCGCGGCGCAGCGGGGTGCTGGAGGGGACGCACACGGCTCCTTCAGGGCGGTAGCGCAGCGCCCCAGGTGTCCGCTTCGGAGCGTGACGCCCGCGGGCAGTGAGTGCTTACGGCGGCAGTTGCTGTAGCCCAGAGTCACTTGCGCACACAGAAAATGAAGCCCAAGGCACAGGGAAGTGATTTGCCTGAGGTCACCAAGATAGAGCTGGGGCCAGGATGTCCATGGGTCTCCCAGAGGCTTTGGGCCTCGTGCCCTTGTTGCTGCAAATACACACCCTCTTCCTTGACACTGAATGAGGCAGAGGACGTGCTCCGGTGTCACAGGCACAGAGGGCAGACCCTGCTGCTTCAAATAACCTTCACGAGCCTTGGCCTTGTGGAGAAAGTGGTGATTTTCTGCCATGACTTTACCTTGCACAGTGCCTTCAATTTTCTCAGATGTTTTATGAAGCAAATAAGACAATAGAAGGAGTCTGGGAACAGCAACTTTAGAATAAAGAAAAAATCAGACCAGAGAATTGCCATTTCTCCGTGAGCCCAGAAGGTCAGCATCTCAGACCCCTCTGGGGCGCAGCCCAGGTCTCAGTGGAGACTGCGCGTCCCGCCAGCACCCACGGTTTCAGAGCAGCAGATGCAGCACCTGCTCGACCTCCAGGAGCCAGTGGCCTCATTAATTTTACATTTGAATGACAGCAGAAGCAGATGGTGAGGGGGCCACTGTTCAGATGTGTGGCTGCGGAGAGCTTTTCCCTCCACGCCTTACTGGGACTTGAGACTGGCTAGTCCCATGGAGAGCGGATCATTATCTGCCCCCTCCCCAGCTGGGTTCTTTTCCGTCCTGGTTCCAGGAGGGTTGCTGCTATTGTCAGTAAGACAGATTGCTGGTCATTTGGAATCATGGACGTTTATTTGCACCCAAATTTCTGAAGCAGAGCTATCAAAAGATTGTCTTCTTTGTTGCATTTCCAATCTGGGTGGTGGGTGTTGACGTTACGGAAGCGAATTGCAGACTTCTTTAATAGTCAGTTGTGCATAATCTGATGTGTATCAGAGGTGTATCCACGGTCTCGTTCACCCAAGGCTGTGAGCCTGGACCCATGACCTGGGTTTCCTAAACGAGTGTCTGGGAGTGACACTGAGCCCTAGGGAGGAGCGCCAGTTAAAGAGCTCTCCCTCATTCTGTCCGAGTTTGGGGTTCACATCAGGATTGAGAGAGCCGCAGCGGAGCTGGTCCCGACCTTGGTAAGATCAGAGTGGCTTTCTGGGAGGGCCCATTCCTGCTTTCTCTGGTCAGCACAGGCCCTTCCCTGGGGTGCACCTGCCCCCACCCCTGCGCAGTGAGTGCCTGCTGCCCGGGCAGAGAGCAGTCTGGCTGGCCTGGCACCCAGCGTCTGGTCCTGCAGGCGCTGCCATCAGAGTGCCCTGGGCACTCGCTATGCATGAGAAGCCTCGGAAAAGTGTGTGACACCATATCTGCTGTCAGAAGTCAGGGCTGCATGTGGCACGGTGGCGGAGCGCAGAGCCTTGCAGGGCCGCGTGCTCTTAAAGGAGCACTGTCCTCACCTCCCTGGGGCACACGGGCACGTGGCTACACGTTTATGTCATGTACGGATTTGCCTTGTAGTCGGGCTCAGTGACAGGATGCAGTCTTCCCCAGACAGGAGGCCTCGAAGTGTGCTCTGCACAGAAACCTCCTCTCGCTGCCTAGAATGCACTTTGCACGCGCCAAGTGGGGATGGGCACCGAAACCCGGCCGGCAGCGGGGAAGGATGGGGCTGGTGCAGAAACGGGCTGGGGAAGTGAGTCTGCCTGAGACCCCGGTGCTGGTTCACTGTCGCATTTGAACCAGTGAGTTTCTTGACCTTTTTCTCTAAACTGTAGACCCCGTGCCCCCTGACTTCTGTATAAATTTGTCCCGCCAGTCATTCGTTTCAGGGAATCACCACATCGTTGTCATGTAACCATCCTCCAGGGTTGACATGTGGCCATGTTTGCCC
This sequence comes from Micronycteris hirsuta, assembly GCA_004026765.1. Classification (NCBI taxonomy): domain Eukaryota; kingdom Metazoa; phylum Chordata; class Mammalia; order Chiroptera; family Phyllostomidae; genus Micronycteris; species Micronycteris hirsuta. The sequence goes on from PVJI01001670.1 coordinate 85,371, forward strand.
ATTTCCGTGGTTCTTGTTGTTCACTTTTAAACTTGTGCTTATAGTTTCTTGTTGGTTGCAAGAAACCTTTTCAGAAGCGCGTTTGCTGTGGTGTGTTTCCATTTATTTATGTGTAAAGGCTAGTTGGGTTAGAACCTACTTGGAGTGAGTGGGGCGGGCATGGGGGACAGTGACGGCCCACAACCGCTGCCTGCTCCAAGGGCAGAGAGGAAGGACGTCCTGCCTCCTGAAAGGCAACCTGCCTCGCCATCCGGTAGCCCAGCCCAGCTCCTCCGTCTGCGTTGGTTCCCAGTGCATGTCCACTTCGTCAGGGGCCGCTTGTTTATCTCAGCATACGGGTCAGGCTGGAAGAGAGCCTGGCCGTTCCCATGCAGGATGCTCACACAGACAGGCCGCCAGGAAAAACAGAAAGGCGGCATTTATATAGGAGTGCGGCTGCTTCATTCTTCTTAGGCAGGCGGGTCGTACCCAAGTCTGCGACCCTGCCTCTCACATTGCTCTCTGCAGCATTCCAGATTTCAGGGCATCCAGTGGTCACTGCAGTCAGCCAGAATGTTCTCCTTGCAGGTTCTAGTACGTCGATTTGTCGTGTGTCAGTTTGATAGCAGCGGCTCTGCTTCCAGCCAGACCCCTCGGTGGGGTGCTCTCCTGACGGGGTGGATGGAGGCACTCGCTCTGGGCCAGGTGGAGGGGAGGAGATGAGGCTGGGTCCATCTGGACCGTGCGGGACCGGACACGGCTGGGCATTTTTTGGGCACATCAGTTACTAGTCACTGCCCTACCTCCCAGTCAGGCCTGATGGACTCTGGAGCACGCGCACCCCCCCGCCCCCCGCGCCCCTTGGGCAGCCGCCCTCAATAAGACCCCTTTTTGCCACCGCTGGTTAAAGTAGCCCTCTGTCAGAGTACCCATCTCTTCATTTTGAGATTCTCTGTCCTTCCACCAGGTTGAGAACTCTCTAGGGACGGGCTGTGGGTCATGTATCCAATCTTTTTGATCCTCCCACTGCCAAGCACCAGGTGCACTTGGCAGTCCAGTGAATTCCGGGGCCAGGGGCCCAGGCTGTTCACTGTGGGTGGAGAAGGGGGGTCCCAGGTCGCCCCGGGGAAGGCAGGACGGGCTGCAGGGGGAGGTGGGCTGGGGGTGGTTCTCCAGCTCTCTCATGTGAAATGAGTCAGACTCCAGGGAAAAGCGGTGCGGAGAGTCCCCGCACGCCCTTCCCCCAGACCTCCCTTCCACGACTGTCACACTCTCTCTCCGTATACAACTTTCCCCCGGACTCTCTGAGAGTAAAGGAGAGGCTGTTGGGATGGGTGAGGGGGTGGGAGAGAAGCGGTGAGTGGGGAGCCTCCTCGGGCCCAGGCGGGCGAGCAGGGTGGCCTGGCCCGGCTGGATGGCGAGGGCGCGGCGCCTGGCTTGGGGCTGCCGCCGTTTGAGAGGAGACCGTGCACGACTGGCCGGTGGGCCGGGTGACAGGGCTAGGGGGAGACGGAGGCTTCCGGGGTTCGGGCCCCCATGACTGGAGGAGTGGCAGGGCCACTGTTGAGATGGGGAACCCTGGCAGCAGTGGGTCTGGACTAGTTCGGGCTACCCTGAGGTCCAAGTGCAAGGCCAAGACGTATTGGGGAGGAATGCCAGAGAGCAAGAGCCCAAAGAGCTGGAGCACTTCATGAAGACAGAGCTAGCTGCTGTCATCACTGACCACAGCAGGCGCTTCCAAGGCACTGCGGCCTGGCGCGGTGCGCGTTTCCAGCGCCGTTTATATGATGCAACCCGCAGTCCTCACGCACTTCCTACTGTTGGCACACGGCGACCAGCCAGCTCGCCACGGCGGTCACACTGGGCCACGCTGACGTCTCGTCACGCACCGTTGGTCATCGCTGTCCTCTGACGTGTGTTGTCGTGATCCTTTATTGCCACCTCCTCCCGTTTGCCCTGCGAGTGTGTCTGGCATGTGGGAGCCGCCGCCTCCGGCAGCGTTCCTCTGGCCAGTGGGACATGCGGTTAGTTCCCCGCAGAGCGTCGGACGTGAGAGTGGGGCTGGGGGCAGAGGTCCAAACTGAAGATGGAGGTTTAGGGTGGCGGAGGGGGAAGAGGGTGAAAGGGGAATGAATGGTGATAAGAAGTCTCTTCAGTTGTGGGTTATACAGTATTTGGGCCTCACAGAGAAAGTGTTCTCTGTGGCAGTGGGCCCTTTGGGTTAACCATGGAAAGCAGTGTTTTTCGGAAGGACATGCGTTCATATCTAATGGTCAAGTGAGAGGATCGTTTTCTGCCCTGTTGGAGCAAAGACAAATGGGTGGGCCCTGCTGGAATGGCCCGTGCGGTTGTGGGGGGGCCATCAATAACGAGGAGATGCGGGTCGGCCCCACGTGAGCTGGGGTCCCTGGGCGAGTCATCCTCTGTGAAGTGATACCATCTACCCTGTATTACATTGTTATTTAAAACAACTTTAATGTCTTGTTTGGAGAGTTTTCATAACCCACAGTTGACCCTTGAGCCACATGGGAGTTAGGGCCTCGACCCCCATGCAGTTGAGAATCCACAGGTCACTTCTGATTCCCGCAGCCCTCGCCACCGATGGCCCGCCGCTCACCAGGAGCATCCCAATAGCACGGGTGTCGATCCGCATGTCTGTTCACAGGACAAAAGTGGGTTCGCAGTTGTGTGTGAAACACAGTTTACTCTTGTATTATTGTTACTATCTATTAACTAGCATGTCATTTTCCACACGAACAACTGAACCTACCTCTGCCCACCCTGCATGTATTATAGACCATTCTCCTGCACTAAAGTAAGCTAGAGAAAGGAAGAGCATGTGAAGAGCAGCAAAGGAAGAGAATGTGCGTTTACAATATTTATTGAAAAAATCCTGTGTGTAAGTGAGCTCACGCGGTAGTCCTTACAGTGGAGGTTATCCTTTAATTTTCTTTTCCAGATGATAATTACACTGATGACGGTGATGATGTTGGTCGCAGTCCAGATCTGTTGAGGACTTCCTGTGCTAATCTCTCCACCTTGGGCATTAGGAGGGAAGTGACACAGGACCTGGGGACAAGGCTCCACTCATTCCCGTGGAGCAGCGGAGGGGTAGCAATGCCCACATCTGGAAAGTGGCGGGGCAGTTTCCCAGTCTCTTCACACCAGAGCCTGTGCTCTCTGCACCCAGATGGAGCAGCTGCCACCTTATCAGGACCTGAATCTCATGCATCCTGGGGGCTCAGGGGCTCCCAGCCTTGAAAAGCTGTTGTGAGACCAGCAGCTGGCTTTAATTGGCTTCCATTTGCACACTGACATATGTCACCCGGCCGAGGTGCCCACCGCCCTCCCCCATCCACACGTGCAGCAGTGGGCTCCGTCTGCCGGGAGCAGGGCCAGGCAGACAGCTGCCTCTCACTCAGTCCCTGGGGGGACTTGGTGTCCGGTGGGGGGCTTGGTGCAGGTGGAGCCTGGCCTGGGCTCTTCAGAAAGACAGCTGGTCGGAACCCCGTCGCTCGGGCACCCAGCCACGGCCTTCTGCAGCAGGGCTGTGCCCCTTGGGGGGAAGGAAGGCGGTCAGATTCACACAGAGCAGTTCTGAGGGTGGTGGGTTCAAGTGGAGATCGAACTCACCTTGTCTCCTGGTGACGCAGGTCCAGCCTCCGTAGCGGGAAAAGGGTGACGTTTATGAAGAAGCTTAGGCTGCTGATCGCGAACTGAGGCCCCTGCCGCTTCATTGTTCACCGGGTGGGCTTTAAACCAAACCAGGGCTGCTCCTGCCTCTGGGCCTGCCTGGCCCTCAACACCCTGCACAGAGGTGCACAAGCTTCTTCCAGAAAGGGCCCTCTCATGAATATTGTGGACTTTGGGTCTCAGTGGCAACTGCTTTACTCTGCTCTGTGTCCTGAGAGCAGCCGTGGGCAGGACGTGCATGAGTGGCCGTGGTGGCGTCCAGTGAATGTTGCTGACAGAAACAGGCTTCGGGCCGGGCTTGGTGTTTGCCCCCCATGCAGATGGAGGAGGATGTGGGGAAGTGGGTGCATGGAAACGAACCCTAACTGCCACCGACCCTTTTTGGATGGGGCTGGGGCTGGGGCTGGGGCCAACCGTTCAGAGCGCGTCTTCAGGGGCCTCTCCCCTCTCCTGGCTGCTGGGCTGGGGTGCAGATCCAGCTTCTGTGGGAGACCCTGGTGCTCACGGGGATTGTGGGTGGAGGGTGAGTGCTGACAGCGGCATTCCCAGTACTTGAAGGGGCTGAGCTGCAGGTCCCTCCCTGGGCGTTGGAAACACCCCATCAGATTCCAGGGCTGAGGGCCTGGCTGCTCATAGATGGATCCCGTGGGAGCTGCTCGGACAGGCAGGCACCCAGCCCATTCCCAGTCCCCTCCTAGACCTGAGCCAGGTCTGCGTTCTCACTGGACCCCCACTGGGACCTTGGAAGTCGAGAAGCACTGCTTTAGGTCACAGAAGGCAAAGAGAGACTTTCAGAGTCCTTCTATCTCCAGCTTTTTGATTCTGAAAGTAGAGCAAAGCAGCCTCAGAGCTGAGCAAGCAGCTGTCTGTGCTTTCAGACGTCTCATGAGTCACCGCTGGATGTTATCCTGACAGGGGGCGTCGGACCCCAATGGGTGCAGTAGAACAGTCTAGACTCATTAGTTAAAACCACGAGACTGGAGTTCCTGCCCCTGCAGCGGAACTGGGAAGCCCCGCCGCATCTCCTTGTGCCTTAGTTTCCCCTGTAGAGGTGTTTATGGCGGCAGCGGTGCAAAGGTCTCTCCCACCACTCCCTCTTCCCCTTCCTCCTGACTGAGGGTGTGCAGCGGCAGCCCTGCCAGCTGGGGTCAGAGGAGCGATCGGAAACACACTCTGATTGTTGCACTTCGGAAAGGAAGAGCCGGAGCACCAGCCGATGCTATTTCAGAGCTGCAGGTTACAAACCTGTCAGGGGGCGGTGCTGTCGACTGGGGGCCGAGGGTGGGGGGTGGGGGGTGGGGACGGGACAGGCTAGCGTCTTCGCGGTCACTGCCCCTGTGTCCTAGAGGCCTGGCCTCTGCTTCCTCCGCCAGACCCACAGTTGTAGCTTTGGATGACTTGGGCGGGAGTTTGAATCCAGGAAGAGTGGCTGGAGAGACACGTGTCATCGGGCCCCCGTGGGAAATGACGGTGTTTACTAGGGGACTTTACTAGGGGACGTCTATTGTGTCGGTTACTGGACGTGTGGTTTGCCGGCACCCTTCCCTAGACCTGCTCCTGGGAGGGGCTCCGTGCTTCAGGGGTTCCTTCCACTCTGTGCGGGGTGGAAGGACACACCCCCAGCCCCTCCTCTTGGCACATGCGTGTGCGCCTGGAGTCTCACCGCTGGCTACATGGGTACAGAGCCTGGTGTGTTTCTAAGTTCAGGCTTCCTTTCCTTGCAATTTTGGTTTTCACTCCAGCCTTGGATCGGGAGAAGAACCCCTTCACAGATGAGGCACGGCCTATGGGAAGGAGAGAACTCCGCTCGTTTGTGCTTTCTGGCTCTGCGCCTGCGCCAGGACTCTGCTCTCTTCCTCAGCAGACAGAATCGGCCCGTAACAGAGGAGCCGCTTCGGTGCTCCTGTTCCCTGGTCATTGCAGTTGTGTGACACAGTCTCCTCTTTAAATTCCATCGAGCTAGGTCTCACCTAGGAAAGTACCTCCCGGAGAGTCCCTTCGTCCAGCACTGTTGGGTGCAGTGCGCAGGCGCAGCCTGGCTGTGCTCCGCCCACTCTTAGTTCTCTGCCCCCAATGGGCGGACCTTCAGCTGGAGTCCCCGCCCACCCGCCTCTGTCCCCAGACAAACACCGTAACAGGATGCCTTTTTCATGTGTCTAGCTTCGTTCACGCAGCTTTTTTTTTTTTTTGAGGTTTACCCGAGTTATACATACGGATAGTTGTTTTTTATTATTGCTGAGCAGTTTTCCGTTGTGTGCATACATCCGAGTGCATTCTTCGTCTGTGTGTTCGTCATCGAGGATGTGTGCGGTCCTTGGCCGTTGAGAGCACCGCTGCTGCTGTGTTGTGTTCACCCGGGCGATGGTTTCTCCTGAGTAAACCACCTACGGGCGGAATTACTGGAGCACATGGGGAGCGCTCGTTTCACTTTGTGGGAAGCTGCGGACCTGTTCTGTAAGGTGGCTGTCCCACGCAGACCCCCTGCAAGAGAGCCGGAGAGCCGGGTCCTGCCTGCTCCCCCGTCTGCCCAGGCGTGGTGCGATCGGTCCCCTGGATAAGGGTGGGTGGGCCCTCGCCCACCTGCTCACTGCCGTAGGAGCATCTTCCTGGGTGCTCACTGGGCCTGTGTGTTCTCTGCTGGCGTGTTGGTAACTCCTCGGCCTATTTTTTTTTTTTTTCTCCTTTTTGGTTCTTTGTGTACGTTCTCAGTATTCTGTGCTCTGGTGTGAGTGCTTTGTCACTTACTGTCACATGTCCTTTTTTCTTTTTTTCTTAATGATTTCTTTCCGCAAGTCCAGTCGATTAGTTTTTCTCCTATGTTCGTACTTTTTGGTGTCCTAAGAAATCTTGGCCGACTCCAAAGTCATAAATCAGCCCTGCACTTCCGTCTAGATGGTGCCACTGTTCCTGGTTAGCACGCCGCTCCGCTACAGTCGTGGCGTGACGCGGAGGGGCCTAGACCTCGCTGTTCGTTCAGACTGGGCCTTCTGCACCCACGGGCCTTGGCACCCTCGTCAGAATGCAGCCGGCCTTGAGCGTGCTCCTCTATCTCCGAACTCTGTTCCATTCATGTCACGAGCGTGTCCCGATGCCAGCGCTGCCCTGCGCTGCTCCTCTTGGCTCTGCAGTCAGCCTTGCGACACCGATACCGAGTCCCCAGCACTGTCTTTCCCCCCTTGTCTGACTATTCTACTCCCTTTCATTTTTCCACATTTCAGAATCAGCCTGTCAGTTTGTTTTTGCAAAAAAGCTGAGATCTTGACTGGGATTGTGTGGAGTGTGTTCATCGAGGTGGGGGGGCGATGAGCATCTTAGCTGTATGGAGCCTTCCTACCCGTGAACGTAGTGCCTTTTCTTGTAAGTGTTCGCCACGTTCCCTCAGCCCCGTTGGGGACGGCAGGCCTCCCGTGCGTTTTCTGAAACTTCTCCTTAAGTGTTTCATGTATGTCAGTACTCTTATAAGTGGAACTACTTTTTCTCTCTCGTTACCCTTTTTAATTGTCCTTGGCTGGTAAGGAGCTCACTGTTCTAGAGACATTGACGAGTGAGCAGGCTGGTGGGGGACGGAGGGACGGCACAGACAGGAGCCGGTCAGTCTCCCGTGAGGAGTCGGTCTGGGAAGGCTTTGCGGAGCAGGTGTGCCCCGAGCAGTCTGGCCTGACAGTGAAGATGGGAGCAGGGCAAGCGTGCTTTGGAGAGCGTGAGCGGGGGACAGAGGCAGGAGCACCAGGAATGTTCTGGAAGGAACGAGCTGGACCGGCCACACCGGGCCATGGGAGGTGGAGTGTGGGTTGGTAAGGACCGGGGGCCTGGCTGATGGGCTTAGCAGCTGGGCAGGGTTGACACTGTGCTCCGTGGGTGCTTGGGAGCCCTTGTGGGTTCATGAGCTGGGGAAATAGAACCATGTGTTTTGTATTTTTTTTTAACTGCAAGGTAACTATATAACATAAAATTTGCCATTTTAGCCATTTTTCAGTGTCCAGTTCAGTGGCATTAGGTGCATTCCTATTGTTGTGCCGTTGTCACCACCACCCACCTCCAGACGTTTTCCTCTTGCCAGACGGACGCTCTGCACCTGTTGAAACAACGCCCACGCCCGCCCCAGCCCCAGCCCCACCGCTCCCCTTTCCGTGTCTGTGAGTCTGACCATTCTAGGTACTTCAAGCGAGCAGGATCGCATAATCGTTGTCCCTTTGTGACTGGATCGTTTCAGCCAGTGTGACATCTTTAAGTTCATCTGTGTGGCAGTACGTGTCAGAATTTCCTTCCTTTTGAAGCCGAACAGTATTTCACTGTGTGAATGCGCCACATGGTGATGTCCACCCATCGTCCGTGGACACTTGGCCTGCTCCCACCTTGTGGCTGTTGTGGATACAGCGCCTTCCTTCCTTCCTTTAAATGCACACCTCTTTTTTTGCTCCACGTATTGATGCATTCATTGGTTGATTCTTGTACGTGCCCTGACCAGGGATTGAACCCGCAACCTTGGTGCACTGGGACAATGCTGTGACCCACTGCGTTGCCTGGCCAGGGCCGACAGAGCCTTTCTCGAGTTTAGAGGACCTCAGAGGTGAAGGAGGGATGTGGAGCTAAGAGATCCGACATAGAGCTGTTGGCTACATGCTTTTCCTTAGCACCCATGCTCTTCTCTGGCTGTTTGAGGGTCTCTCTAAATTAAATGTGACCGATCACGCTTGTTTTACTTATCTTTGTATGCCCCACACTTAGGTGCCCAAACATTTATGCAGTGCTCTTTTCAAAGTAAATATTTAAAATATCTTATGATAAACAGAGCATAAATTTGCGTTTTTCTTTCCAGCTTCCTATTGCTATCATTCTTCATATTCTCTTGACTGGGCCTCTTTCTGTTCTGACCTCTTCCCACACCAGTTCATCCTCAGCACTGTCCCTGGAATCATCTTTTAAAAATGGAGATTCTTCAGGGCCACTTTTTCTGAAAGCCTCCTGTGACTCTCCCCTTCACGGATAGTATTTTGTGGGTCCAGATGGGTCTCGGTCTCCCTGGTGATGCCTGGAGCGTCAGGGGCTCGCCTTCAACCTGAGCACGGCGTCTGGCCCTGGGCTGGTGTTGAACAACGCACCACTGAGTCAGGCTGACGGAGGGAAATGGGGTGAAGACGCTGTGCTCTCAGGGCTGCGTTTAAAGCTTTTGTTGGCAGCCAGCTCGCTTTCAGCAAGAGCCCTGCCCTGCCAGCCGGGGGACCAGCTTCAGCTCCGGGAACCTGGCCTCTGAGGAGCCGTCAGGGACACATATTGTTAGCAGACACACGTGTGGGTCTGGGGTTCGTCCTTTGCTTTCTACAAAACAATAGAAGGGTGTTTTCTGCTCAGGCTTGAGTCACCCGTCCGCATATTAATCCAACTTTTATGAATCATGACATCTTCCCCAAAGAATGTGCTCTGTGGGTTTTTACAGCGGTTCCTTTGGGGACTCCTTGCTGGCTCGAACTCGTCCAGAGAGGCAGGTTCTCGGGGCTCAGAGCAGACACGCACCCGCAGACCCTTTCCCTCGACAGATGGGTTAGATTCAGCTTCCAGAGTCAGTGCCAAAACTGAGCGTGGTCCTCACGGGTCCTGTTCAGACACAGGACAGTGACAAGCACAGACCTTCCTTTCTCTTTTCACATTCAAATGAACCCGGCGCTGACTGTCTCTGAGTCTCTGAAGTCCAGGCTTGTCTTGCTGGGCACACAGCTGTTGTCACCCTGTGTCCTAGACTAGGGCGCTGGGACCAGAGCAGTGTGGCAACATGCACTCAGAGTCCTCCGGTCAGTCAAGGACGGTCACCTGGGGGCTGTGGGAATTTTAGGTGTGGTCTAGCCGAGGGGAGCTTTCCAGCCACCCAGCATCTGAAGCTGTGCCGCCCGCCCTGAGATTTCCCAGGCCGACCTTCAGGCCGCCTGCGGAGGCTGTGTGCAGAGGCCCATGGAAGGTTTTGGAAAAGTCTGCTTGAAGAGTCCCAACTGTGACCCTATAAGGGAAACTATGCTAGCGCCTCCCTTAAGTGCAGCTACTTGCTTCTGTGCCACCCAAGTTCTGTGTCCCTAACCGAGCACACTTCTCAGTATCCCCCCTCCCCCCGCCCTGGGGTCCGCGGTCTTAGCACAGGATGGCCCTGAGCAGGTGTGAGCTGGGACCGTAGGCTTCTCAGAGCCCGTGTCTCGCCACGTTGATGTGCCTGTTCTAAGAATATCGCAGCAGACGTAGTTCCTGGGAGGGGGCCGCCTCTGGTATTTTTCTCTGCAACTTTTTTCCCAAACAGATCTCAGGAATTTTGTCTCTGACAGATCCACAAACAAGTGAGTTCAGCAAACACACACTGAGTGTCTGCTGTGTCTCGGCTTCCTGTCTGGCGTTGTGCTGGGTGTGCCAGGTACAGAGAGAGGTCCCTGGCTTCAGGCCTCCTGCTGGCGGGTGAAGGACACAGACACGTTCACCCGTAACCACGACCTACTGTGTGACACTGACGAGGCAGGCCATGGCGCTGGCAGCTGCGCTGAGGGTAGAAGGGCAGATGCGCAGGAGACAGCCGGTAAAGGGGTGGTCGGGGTGTGGAGCGGGACGAGACGGGGCTGTGCTCGGTCAGGGCGCACCCTCGGAGAGCGGCAGCGAGTGCCAGGCCTTGCGCCGGCAGCCACCGACATAGGTGGGAAGCCGCCTTGTTCTGAAGAGCAAGTGTGGTGCACGAGGCGGGAGGGGCAGACGGATCAGAGCTGGCAGCGGCACTGCTGTGAGGTCACTGAAAAGAAGAGGGTGGGGGGCGAGGGCGGTTTTCTGAAAAGCAGATTGGCCCTCGGGCCAGCCGCGTGTCACAGACTGTTTCTTAATTGGAGCCTCCAGTGTGGCCCAGTGGTCCCGGGTGAGGGACATGAGATGGGGCTTTACGAAGCCAGTCCCCAGTGCCCCAGCCTGTGGAGGCAGTGTGAAGAGCGCAGGGAGAGCAGGCGGGCAGCAGAAGTGCTGCTCCCCAAGGTCACGGGCAGCCCGAGGAACAGAGGGCGTGCCACCCACCTGCTGGGCCTCGCTCCCCAGGAGCTCATGCTTTGGTTTCCCCGAGTTGCCACCACCAGTCTTTTCTTCCGTGTCTGATTCGGGGTCACAGTGAGAAAACCTTTTCCCACACCCAGGTCCACCTCCTGTTTCCTCAAGGACTCGAATGCTTTCATTTGTTGATATTTTGATTCTCAAGTATCTCTATGGTTTTTTTTTCCTGGTATATGATGTAAGGTCAGTATTCAGTTTTATTTTATTGGATTTTTCCCAGTTGCCACCAGTTGTCCTAAGTCTATCTCTGAAGCCTGTCATTTTTCCATTGATTTGAGCCACTGCATTTATCAGGTGCTGTGTGTCAGTTGGCAGTCTGAACGGGTGGCTCGGTCAGGGCGTTTACTTGTGGAGGGCATTGTAGACTGTAGAACAGGACGTTTGGAAAGACGCCCGTAAACCAGCAGTTCTCGGGCGTGTTTGTTTGGAGCGTTTTAGTCTCAAAATGTGGACTGTGGACCCCAAAGAGCTTTTGTTTGTGTGGGGTAACTGTAGCTATTTACCACACAGAATTAGAAACTGGCAGACACCTAAGATACTCATTTATTTATTTATTTATTTTACTATTTTTTTAAAGTTATTTATTTTTAGACAGAAGGGAAGGGAGAAAGAAGGATGGAGAGAAACTTCAATGTGTGGTTGCCTCTCACGTGGCCCCCACTGGGGACCTGGCCTGCAACCCAGGCCTGTGCCCTGACTGGGAATCGAACCTACGACCCTTTGGTTCGCAGCCCACACTCAATCCACTGAGCTACACCAGCCAGGGCCTAGGATACTAATTTATTGAAGAAAGGACATATATTCATGAAATGTGAGTGTACTCACCAGACGAGACACCGCGTGTGAGCGCGTCGTTTGCTGTGTCTGTAGGTGGGTCCCCCAGGATCCGGCTTCGTGGAGGTGAGTGGGGCTCTCCCACCTGCTTCCGGGTCCCGATCACGCGGCCTTGTTCGGGAGGAAGCATGTGAGCCAGGCCAGCCCCACACAGACATGGGGCTGGAGAGGAGGGTGCCGGGTGCCCTCTCAGGGGAGCGTGCCTCTTGCTCCTGCCGCTGCCCCGGGACTCGGCGAGTGCTGGTCTCGGGGAGGTTGGCTGCAGTTGGGACTCTGAGGCGGCATCAGACCGGGTGCTTCCCTCTCTGTCAGGCTAGGGCGTGTTGGCCTGAACGCACATTAGCTGGATCACCTGCGTGTGACCACGTGACGTTGAGGCTCACTGAGTTGGGTGCATCTTCCCAACACTGACACACCGTTCTGTGCGAAACCAGAAAACCACGCTTCCTGCCCAGCGGGTCGGCCTCGGCCCGCACCGGGGGTTCGCATGCACTGCCCGCCTCACCCCGCAGGGTGTTCGAAAGGCTTGTCCTTGGGGGTTGAGATTTAACAGAAGCAGTGACCTTAACTGCTCCCCTCAGAGCCATCGAGACACTCCCGAGTCAGAGCAGCCTTTGTTTTTGTTTTCATGCTGCCAGTGTGTGGCGGGAACACAGCGACCGCAGTGTGGCTGGTGCCGCTGCTGTGGCTAAGGGCTGCAGGCGAGCCACCCTTGCACTGGCACAGTTCGTGCAGAAGAAGGCGGGTAGTGTCTTCACATGGTGAAACTAGCTTGGCCTTGCAGACCCCGTGAGAGGCGTTTGGAGTTTGCCAGAGGTCAGCAGCATGGTTCAGTAGGAGCGGACGTCAGCCCTGTAGTCCAGCCTCGTGGGTATCGGGTATCAGAGGGTAAAAAGACAGGCTCGGGAGCCGGGGCCTGAATGTGCCCCACAGCCGGCAGCGCCTCGTCCTCACGGGATAAACGTGTGCAGCATTCCGGGGGTGGAGCCAGCCCTACCAGAGCAAAGGGCCGGGTTTGAGTTTCTAAAACCATGTCCTGGTGGTTATTTGAAAACTATTTGGCATTTGAAACTGCCATCTCCTTCTTGACATTGAAATTTAATATCGTGCAATTGACAGCAAATGGTGATGTCAGGCTTCTGGGTCGTGACTCCATCTGCTGGCACCGTGGCCTTGGAGCCGCTCCCAGCTGCTCACTTTTGCCGCTGAGCAAAGTGAAGGAGTAGCCCGTTTGCCTGGAGATGATATGTGGATCTGTCAGTTGATCTGGTTTCGGCAAACTTATTTTTCATGCTGGAGTGCTCTATTCAGTCATTACGCTGAAAATGAAATGCTTTGAGTGAAGTTTAGCATTTGTACGTTGACATTTGTAAACCAACGGTCTAATAGTTCTTTCCTTCTTTGTTTTCAGCAATGGAAGAGTTAATAGTTGAACTTCGTCTCTTTCTTGAACTTCTGGACCATGAATATCTGACATCAACTGTCAGAGAGAAAAAGGCAGTCATCACCGACATCCTGCTGAGGGTCCAGTCGGCCAAAGGTGAGGCCCCATCACACACCCAGTCTTTCTCCCAGGCTTGTTTGCCTCTGAACCTTCCTTAGTCCCACTGTTTCCTAAAACATGTTCGTTTGTTTGCTAACTTACAAATTTATTTGGTCATCGAATGCGTTGTCACTGTGGCTGTGGGTCTTACTACATGCGGGTGCTGTGTCAGTCTCTTGGTGCAGAAGGGTAAAGCCTTTAGGTAACTCAGGGAACGGGGGGTGTTCGGAGGTTCACTGGAAGGACTCAGCACATGGTTGTACTTTCTCACGCCCAGGATTTGTTACGGGTGGTGGGCTACACAGCCGGGGTGTAGGGAGAGACACAGGCGTGGTGTGGAGGAGTCCGAGCGCAGCCTCCTCTTGCTGCCTGTCTCCAGGTGCACCCAGAGCACTCGCCTCCCTCAGCAGCAGAAACGCAGCAGCCTGGGTGCCATCAGAATTCCAGGCTCCCAGAGAAGCAGATTCGTTAGGCTTCTCCGGGGAACAGAACTGATGGGGGTGTGGGGAGAAGATGAGACTAACTCTAGGGGTTGGCTCATGCAGTTGTGGAGGCCGAGAGGTCCCATAGTCAACCTGCAAGCAGAGAGTGGGAGAGCTGGCGGTGGAGCTCAGCCTCAGTCTGCAGGTCTGAGCACTGGCGGGGATTGGTGGTGTAGGTCCTGGTGTGAGTCCAGAAGCTGGAGAAGCAGCGTCCTAGGGCAGGGGCGACAGATGTCTCGGCTCAGACAGGAAGCAGCCTGCTCTTCCTCCACCTGCCTGTGCTCTCAGCTCCTTGGACCAGGCCCGCCCACAGCGGAGAGGGTTGTCCCCTTCACTCAGCCGACCAAGTCCAATGTCAGTCTCTTCCAGAAGCACCTCCCAGGCACACCTGGCAATAGTGTTCGCCCAGCCCCCTGCGCCCCCCTCAGCCCAGTCAGGTTCACACAAAGTCAGCCACCCTGGCAGGTGTTTGGCGTAAACTATGCTGTTTATACAAACAGTCTGGCACGGTCAACCAACCTTAGCAGTTAGGGACGATGGCAACACCCTAAAATCCACATGCCCAGCTGCCTGCCAAGAGCCGTCCTCGCCAGCAGACCCTCGTAGAGACAGCAGCCCACAGGCATGCTTCTGTGCACAGCGGGTAGGACAGAAGAGCAGGTAGAGGTAAGCCCGGTACGTTTGCCGTAGAGAGCCTTACATGCAGTAAGGAGAGGCCCTGGGGGGGCGGGGGTCCAAATCCGTTCAGAGAGAGAGAGGGTGGGGAGGGGCAGGGGTGGTCTTGGAGGATCCGATGTTAGACTCAGAAAGATGCTGGAGGGGATAGCTGGGTGAGATGTAAGGATGGCTTTTCAACAGCTTCATCGAGATATAGTTCATATACCACACTCTTTACCCACTTGGAGTGTACAAGTCCTTGGTTTTTAGTGTACGAAGCCATGGTCTGAAACAGTTAGACTTCATTCTGAACCTCAGGGTGCAGGATTTGGTGGCACACCAGAGGTGAGCCACACGAGGCCCTGGGTGGGCGGGGGCTGTCGCTGAGACAGGAGCACGGGACGATGACTGTGTTCCGGAGGCAGACGTGGTGTGCTCACTGCTGAGAGGCCGCTGTGGCTTCCCCGCCTGGAGTCCTTCACGTGTGTCTGCCCTGGCCCTGCACAGACATGTGGTGCGTGCTGTTTTAGATCATCACGAATGTTCTTCCCTGATCCTACGCCAGACAGAACTCAACAGGTGGTAGTTTCTTAAAGGCCAGTGGCAATGCAGACCAACTGGTTTCGATTCCTGGCTCTGCCCGTGACCAAGTCTGTGACCTTGCACCAGTGACTGAGTCTCTTCACACTTCAGTTTCCTCCTCTCTGCAAAGGGCAGATGGGAGCTCCTACCTCCGAGGGGTGTTGTCAGGATGGAATGAGATAGTATCACGTATTTCCAAACAGCCCTGACGCACACAGACTCGCAGACGCCGTTGCTTTGCAGCCTAACCTCCCCTGTGTGTGCCCTTCGCTCAGCCCTGCCGGGGCCTCCTGCCTCAGGGGTTCTCTCCCCCCCACTTCCCTCTCTCCCTTCCTCTGCCCAGTGAGCTCCAAACCTTCATTTCTTTACGTGTCATGCTGATGTCTCTCCTGATGTTTTCCAAGTCACCGATTCTCTCCTCACCCTGAATTTGCTTAGAACTCACCCACCGGTTGTTTGACTGGTGGTGTTTCCATTTGTCCTTCTTCTCACTTTTCCCTTCTGGCTGTTCCCGCACTCCGCCCGCGCTGCAGCTCCCGCAGGTCGGGGACTTCATCTTTCCATGTTTTTTCCCTTGTCTGTCGAATTGAGTTTGACCCATCACAGGGCATCATTGTTCGGTGATTGTTTTTCTAGGTCTTTCCAGGTGAGCTCTTGGCACATAAACAGTACTGTGCCCAGAGTAAACTAGTGTCTTCTTCCTTGCCGCCTTCCCTGGTGTGGTGCTCACCGTGGCTTCTAAGAGTCAGTTGTGTGTACACTTGCCTTCCCAACTCGAATACGAGCACCCAGGGGTCTGAGCTGGTGTCCGTCCTGTCCCCCAAAAGTATGTGTGGGACAGTGTCTGGGTTGAGGAGGGAACGTAACACAAATTACTGCCCTCTTAGCGCCCAGGTGAATGGCAAGCTGAGCATTCGCCACTTAGACGTCCTGGAGGGGCCGAGGGGCACTGTGCAAGGCCACGGGCTTGGCCACCAGTCGGTCGTTTCTGCCCGTTCGTGCTCACTTAGGTTCTTTAACCTTTTTTTTCCAGCCACAGAGGCTTACCTGCAGAGTGGGGAAGAATAACACCTACTTCTCGCACTGTAGTGAATGAAGGGTTAGAAACAATGAGTATTGGCGGACGGATCAGTATGGGGTGGCGAGGAGACAGCTGATCACGGTGCTGTCCCCTCCTCCTCATCCAGGCTGTGGTTTCGGTTGTTGCCCGCAGGTGTGGATGTGAGAGACCACGTTCCGAAGCAGGAGACCCCCAGCAGCCTGCCGGCCCCTCCGCAGATGCCTCTGCCGGAGATCCCGCAGCCGTGGCTGGTGAGTCAGTCCCACTGTCACAGCAAGGGTCGTGGGACTCCTGGCTGACTTCCGGTCCTGGGGGCGGGTGACGGAGGCCCGATTCTGGGACAGAGGAGGCCTCTGAGTGTCGTAGGAACTGCTGGTGACAGCTGCATGGGAGGCTGTGAGTGTGGCCTTTCCTCAGGAGGCTGGTGCTTCTTTCAAAATTCCTGCAGCTCCAGGTCTACGGAAATCTCCTCTTAGATTAAAAAGAAATCAGAGGATTTAGCAGGCAGACAAGGGCAGTGAAGCTCCGGGCCTGACCCTCTTTCTGGGCTAACTGAATTTGAATTGCAGTCTGAAACTTTGATATTATTGTTATACTTCTTCTGGGATTTAAAACACACACATTTTTTCAGAGGAAATGTATGTACATATTCCAGGAATGTGTATTTTACTTGACCTTGTGTGTTCAGAGTTTGTGCTGGACTTCCCTGCCCCTGTTGCCGGCTGGGCGTCCTCACAGGTGCAGGTGTTCCCACCTTCGCTGCTCCCTGCCCCGGGCTGCTGTCCCGTCCGCCCGGCCGGGGAGAGCGGACGTCTGTTCCTGCCTGGAGCAGAGTCAGCTGCTGGCAGTTCGCTCAGCCAGTTATCCCCCCACCAGGGGAAGAGCTGCCGGAAACAGGGCCACGTCCCATGCGTTTCTGTCCTGCCTGGGCCCCGGCAGCCGCTGATGTCCGGGAGGTGCTCAGCGATGGCATTTTAGAGGACAGAGGACGTCAGGCCTCACTAGGGCCTACTGCATATCATGGGTCCTGCTTGTTATTTTTTCACTTACCATTTTATCTAGTCCTGACAGCTCGACCTCCAAGAACCCCTGAATTAACTGAAAACATGAGAATAGTATGTATACACGTTATTCATAAAAGGAAGTTGGGGTCCAGTGAGGATATGTGATTTGCCCAAGGTCTTGTACTAACTAGGAAAGGCCGAAATTAGAACCTGTTCTTCTGACTTCACACCCAGCCTGTTAGCTCGGGAGGCGTGTGGCCGAGCCATGCTACCTCCAAGCCACGTTGTTCCATGTTAAGAAACCGCTAGGGTTTCGACGTAGGCACAGGGCTGCGTTCTGATGTGGGCCCTGCTGGTCTCTCCTGCACCATCTGTACTCCTGATGCACTGCTTGCACTGCCTGGTGCTCACTTCTCTGGGGGGGTTCAGAACCTCACGAGCGAAGTGCCTGCTCCACAGTTGACTGCGTGCCCTGCTCTTTGGGGGAGGCCGGGATGGGCCGCAGCACGCACCCGTGTGACAAGAACGCTGCTGGGGAAGGCCGTGCTGTCCGCTGAGTGTCGTGCCCGTCACGTGGACTGTGCCTGGTGGACACTTGCTGCGAGAGCACTTGGGACGGCGGCAGGTCGCTGGGAAGTCGGTCCCGTCCGTGCTGACGTTGCACCCGGACCCCTGCCCGGCTCGGGGCAGCCCTGCCCCAGCCCTGCCCTGACCGGCCTGTTCCGGAGAGTGGGGGGCTGCACCTCTTGAGACGGTGTCTCAGGCCTTCCCAGCCAGGAGGGAAGGGCAAGTCGACGCCCCTGGGCGCTGTGGGAATTGCGTGGTGCACAGTCCAGGCATTTCCTAGAATGTTTTTATTCAGCAATTTAAACAGCAGGGGTTACATTGGGTTTCGATGGGGTAAAGGACAGTAATGTGATTCTCTGGTATTTTAGGGCCAGAGCTCATGTGAATGTCAGCAGATAGCAATGAGGTTTTTCATTGTAAAACACATGTGACACACACTTTACCATGGTAACTATGCTCGGCGTCCAGCTCAGCGGCGCCAGCACCCTCACAGAGCTGGGCGGCCACCCTCACCTTCACCTCCGGGTCTCTTCCGTCTCCCTGTGCTGACACCGTGTCCCCGTTGAACTCCCACCCTGCCCCAGCCTGCTTCCTGTGTTTGTGGACCATGTGCGCTTTTTATTTTTTATTTTCTGAAACATTGATGTTTTGATACTGGCCCTCACTGCCTGGTCTGTTGGTGGCCTTGGATCCTCCCTACGTAGCAATACTTTCACAGCTGCTTGGTCACCTCTGTTTGACGGACGGGACCATGAGGGTCTTTAAGATTACATGACAAAACGGGACATTTTACCGAATGCAGAGTTGAGACGAAAACCTAAGATTTAAGGCAACAAAGCCGTCTGTTTCCCAGTGAAGTCAGACGCGATCCTACTCGTCGGCCTTGTTCCTTTGTCCCTGTCTTTCGGGACTCTCAGAGCTCAGTCTCCTGTACAGTTCTCGTAGAACCTTTTTTTTAAATGGTAGGTTTTGGTTTTTTTTTAGAGAGAGGGGAAGGGAAGGAGAAAGAGAGGGAGAGAAACATCAATGTGTGGTTGCCCCTCATGTGGCCCCCATTGGGGACCTGGCCCATGCAACCCAGGCGTGTGCCCTGGCTAGGAATCGAACCGGTGACCCTTTGGTTTGTAGGCCCTTGCTCAATCCACAGAGCCACAGCAGCCAGGGCTTGTGGCATCTTTCCATTAACTCTGCTCGTGCTCCGTGGCTGCACCCTGGATCGCACCCTGTTTCTGCGCCCATCTGGCTGTGCGGCCTCCCGCCCCAGCCTGCCTTCTTCCTCGAACAGAGGTGGAGCTGGAGAAAACTCCCCTGTTTACTCAAGTATGGAATGCAGATTAAACAGCCATCAGGGAGGAATGGGGCGTGATATGGATAAAAACTTTTATTTTGTCCCAGAGACTACTTACTCCACATTTTTGATACTAGGATTGAAACCATTTTTGTAGTTTGGCCTCTAAAATTTTGTTAGCAGTTGAAAGTTACCCCAGTCCTCAGTTTCCCTGGCTGCCTTCCTAAAGGATGAGCGCGGCCCGGAAGTTTAGATTACGGCAGGGCGCTGCGGGGGTTGCTGGCATGCGACTGAGCTAGGGCCGGGGCCCTCGTGTTCTTGGGCCGGACTGGACCGCTTTTGGCCCTCGCTCCAGCAAATGTCAGTCATCGACACCGGACACCAGGAGCTACATGCGCCCCCCGCCGTGGGTTTAAGTCAGAAATGGCCCCAGGCTCCAGGCTGGTGTTTCCTTTGCTGGAGTTGGGCCTCACGCTCCGTCGGTGTTTTAGTACGAAGGACTGACTGATGAGTTGGGGTGGGAGGAGGGGAAGGTGGCAGGGAGCGGCGGGGAAGCACAGTGCCAGTTCGGGGACAGGGGAAGCGTGCAAGGGGCTGGGTACGCTGTGCGTAGGTGGTCCAGGCTCCTCCCTGACTCCGGCTTTGGCTCGGTCCCCCGCCACAGTGGGCACCGAGGGGCACAGTCGCGACCCAGGCACGCTATTCCTGCTGGTCTGCAGCTGCCAGCTCTGTGGTCAGTGCTGGCTCTGGCTGACGTACAGCCCCCCAGTCAGCTCTGAGCACGAGAGGCCCTTGCCGAGGGCTTTCACCCCCTGAGCCTCAGTTCCATGTGTAAAACCACAGTCAAGATACCAGTATCTCTGTCATTTTCTGAACAAGAGAAAACGTGTGCGAAGTGTCCCCAAACAGTGTCTGACTCACGGCGGGCCCACAGGAAATGGTGGTGGTGTGGTTATATTGTTGAAATGACGGAGAGAGTAGTTATAGTTTACCATACAGTTATATCAACATCGTATTTATTATTAGTGGAAAAAGAACTCTCTGCGAGTCTGTTCCTGAAAGCAGCAAAGGCCAAGGCCAACGGGTTTTCCCCCCAAGAAGATGGGGTTAAATTATGGCCATGCCGTGGCCAGGCCAGCCCGTAGACTGCGTCCCTGTCCAGCTGTAACTGCTGGCTTTGTTGACAAGACCTGGAGACCCTGGTGCAGCCATTTACAGTGCCGGAGGCAGAGGAGAGTCCCAAACTGAAAGGCGACTTTCACTTCAGTTTCCATTCACAGGAGACACAGTTTGGTGGATTTGAAAGCTACTAGTGCCTGGCGCTGTGCCGTCTCTCCTGCCAGGCGGAGGCCGTCCTTCCTGTGGAAGGCAGCCTGTCGGCTTTCCCTGCACGCGCGGAGGGAGGCTGCAGGGGGGACCCAGGTCCTTACTTTCCCCCAGCCCTGTGAGAGCCGGCCCAGGCAGCCCGGCGATGTGTGCGGGGCGGGGTGAGTGCTCCGGGCGCAGCCAGGTCTCTCCTGGCGCTGGGAGCAGGTGCACAGTCCAGGGAGAGCAGTGCCACGTCTGTGTGTCCCGTTACCACTCGGAAGGCACTTCTGAAGTGCCCGCTGTGGCCACAGATTGTAATGTCATTTACCACTGCGTGAGGCCACATGGCCAGCTCTCACAGAAACCATGAAGTTGGTCAGGCTGGCTTTGTAAAAATAGTAGAAATGGAATTTGAGAGCCAGGATGGACATCGGAGCTAGGTGTGGTCCAGGTGAGGAGCCCGGGGCTCAGGGACAGGGAAGTGGCAGAGACCTGGGCTGCGCTGGCCCACAAGGTGCACATGCCGAGCACCTGCGGGTTGGTGCCTTTCTCCTGCTCCCGTTTCCTGCCTGACCCTTCGGTGTCCAGGATCCCTGTGGGAAACCTGCCTTCCTACTTTGTACCTTTAAAGGGTCCTGTGAATTGTGACTTCAGTGACTTCTTAGCCATTGGAAGGGGTCTGAAGGAGGGCTTTCCTTGGGGCAGTGGGACGACCAAGCCGGTGCGG
Source organism: Micronycteris hirsuta (assembly GCA_004026765.1). Taxonomy (NCBI): domain Eukaryota; kingdom Metazoa; phylum Chordata; class Mammalia; order Chiroptera; family Phyllostomidae; genus Micronycteris; species Micronycteris hirsuta. Next base: position 106,160 of record PVJI01001670.1, read on the forward strand.
CCTCGTTCCAGCCTCCCCCACTCTCGCCTCTCAGAAAGCCCAGTCCCTCCGCCCAAGTGCTGGGGAGCCGGGCTGGGGACGGGGTACTTGGGAGCGGAGCGCAGACCCTTTGTGTCGAGAGAGGGTGCTCCTCTACAAGTCTTAGTTTTGGAGGATTTAGTACTTCCAAGGCAAACTAGTTTAATTTTTTTTCTGATTTTAGAAATGATAAATATTACGTAGGAAATCCAAGCTATACAGAAATGTGTAAAAAGAAAGAGAGACACACACAGCCAGGTGTTACCGTGGCGGTGGGCATCCGTCGTCTTTGTCGGTGACGCGCACGGCACCGTCAGGCCGTGGGCACGTAGTGTGGCTTCCTTCACTCGAGGCGTCTAGTAGGGATTTCCCAAGTTAGGGGCATAGAGATGCCCGACCTTTAAATGTCCACTCAGGGGTGTGTCATTGTATTGAAGCACTCTTCTCTCAGCGACAGTTAGATTGTTTTCAGGTTTTGCTGAGCTTTTATTGAACATCTTTACACATTTTTGCTAACACGACTCTTTGACCTTCTTGGCACGTGTCTCCAGAGTGGAGTTCTTGTCTCTGAGCGAGAGCCCACTGAAAGCGTGTGCAGTGCGCGGCCATCAGCAGGGTTTGAACGTCTGGTGACAAGTCCATCCGCTGAGAGCAGGCAGCTCAGGTGCACTCTGGGCGTAGCTCGCAGCACCAGGGGTGCATCCACCCCGGCTCCGTGTTTGATTCCGCTCTCTGTGGTGGCTCCCCGGGGCGTGAGTGAGTCGGCACAGCCAGAGGAAGGCGAGACACCCTCCATTTCACGAATGAAGACATGCAGCGAATTGCACAGCTCTCTCCCAAAAGCAACAGGCAGAGATTTGAACCCGGCACGGACTGCATTCAGACCTCGCCGGGAGCCGAGCGCCGTGTCTTGGGTTCCGTGGGAAGTGGAGCCTCTTCGGGGAGATGTGAAGGGCCTGGCCCGGGGCCAGCATGCGACCAGAGTGGTGCAATGGCGGGGGGGGGGGTGGGGGACACTCAGCAGCCTTGGGGAGGGAGTGCAGAGGGCCCGGGGTTGCTAGTGAGGGGTGGTATTGGGTGTGGGGGTGTCTGCCCTCAAGTGCAGGAAGAGGCGCAGTGCCGATGAGCCTCGCAGGTCAGCTTTCTACGTCCGGCGAGAGGACGGGGCTCGGAGAACACCGCAGGGCCGAGGCACCTCGGAGGGCGTCCGCAGTCGGACGAGTCGCATGGGAAGGGGCAGAGGTCACATTCTGCAGACTACGTATAAAACCATAGGGCTTCTTTCAAACACTATTGCACTTGCAACTTCCTGTGACAGATCTTCAGGGTGGGACCTCTGTTCCGTTCTCGGCGATGCCCTCCCAGGTTGCTTCCAGGGCACAGAAGGGAAAGAGAGGGCATGTGAATGTGAGAAAGGCCTCCGCTGGACAGGCCAGGGGTTCACAGACCCCAGCTCTGCAGCTGCTCAGTGTCTGCTTTCACGCAGGCTCCGGGCCACCAAGCCACCGAGCCCCACGCCCCATGTCTGTAAAACATAAGGAGCTGTACTCTCTGCCTTGGAGCATTCCCGATGGACCGGCTGATGTGGCTGATGACCGGGCATAGTGCTTAGTGCCGAGCCAGGCGGACACGGGTGGGCCAGTGTGGGCTTCCCTCCCTTCCACCCTTGCCCTGGGCGTCAGGACCAGCAAGAGGCAGGCCGCGAACCTGCGGGCGCTCGCAGGAAGAGGAGTCTGTGCGTCAGTCATCGAGCTGGGGAGTCGGGGGCCTCCGCCGGGTCCTGAGGCCTCGGAGCCTGGACGACCCTGCGCTCCATGTCTGGCCTACAGGCCTGAGGCCCTCGTCTCCGAGTCTGACAGAAAATCGCTAGGACTGGCGTTGGTAACGAGCAGGTTCCTTCTCCAAAGGGAAGTTCCAGTTTCACTTAGAGGATGGCTCATAGGTGACATCCCTTTTCTTTTTGCCAGTGTCCCTGGCAGCACTGGGGCATGGGGAGAGGGTGGGCACGCCTGCCTCATTCATTCAGCCCTTCCCCGCCTGACGTGACTGTGAGGAGCCCCGGGAGGGGTGGGCCCAGTGCCCCCGAGCTCCCGGAGAAGGGCTTTGGAGAAGACACCCGGCCCTAGAGATCTCAGCAGCTCAGCGGTGTGGGGACAGCTGTAGGGACACGGAGGTGAGACACTTGTGTCGGCTCTGGGGGTGCATATCACCCTGTTCCACCTGGACAGGGGGTTCAGGGCCCAGATCTGGGTGTGCAGTGCACTCACGGGGGGAAGGCTGCGTGTCTGGTCACTGCCGGTGGCCGGGTACCGGGTGACAGGCCTGTGGCCAGGCCAGGCTGGGGTGGACGGAGCAGGAAGGTCGCAGAGACCCAGTCAGGAGCACACCGCAGAACCTCTCCCGAGGCTGCTGCTCCTTTCTGCCAGAGTGGGAGGAAGCCGGTAGCCAGCGCCTGCTGGGTGAGAATGGCGTTTTCTTCTAGTGACCCTCTGTCGCTTCCTTCTGTCCCTCAGCCGCCTGACAGCGGGCCGCCCCCACTGCCCACGTCCTCGCTCCCGGAGGGCTACTATGAGGAGGCCGTGCCCCTGAGTCCCGGGAAGGCTCCGGAATACATCACCTCAAGTGAGTGTCGGGTCCGCCGGCCGCCACTGGCCTCGGGGTGGCGGGCTGCGGGAGAGCCCAGCCTTTCTGGGAACGAGGGGACGGGGCACCCCAAACCGTGTGCTGGCGTGGAGAGAAGTCAGTTCTGAACCCACAGAGGTAAGTGCAGAGAGGGCTCGGAAAGGTCAGCAGTGTCTTCCCAGTCCCTCTGGGGACTCGGGTTGCTGTGACCCAGCACTAGTGAAGTCTCATTGCTGTGGAAACATGCACCCTGGTGGTGTGTGCCCCCTCTGGTCAGAGGGGACTGCCTTCTGTGGCGTGTGCTCACAGGCCTGTGCCCTAGGCTGCATTCACGGTGCCAGAGTGGGAGTGGCCCCCAGGGCTGAGAGTCACTGGGGACAAACGGTGCCTCACTAGGCGTTTCTTTCCGTCCAGACAGGTGTGGGCGGGACGTCTTTGCCCTGGTTAGGGCTCGGGGTCTCAGCGCGACCCCCCCTTGCTGCCTGCATGGGGCCTGTCAGAGCCCGGCTTCCCAGTCCGGCTCCAGGACGGCGTGCGACGCGGAGCCCTTTCCCGCGCAGCCTGTGTGCATCCCCGCAGCCCGGGCCCTCGTTCTCCTCCCAATGCTCTGCGGGCCGGGGAGGGGCTGAGTGCGTGTCCCCCGAGGGCCCAGCCACCATGGCTGTGACAGCGGGGCTGCAGCCCAGGAGCACCCATGGGTGCTACCCGCCTCACCTGCCTTCCTGTGCGACCTCTCCTCGGACTGGGGCTGTCTTCTTCCCGACCTCTGTCCCCTGAGTCTGGACGGCGCACCCACCTGCCGTGTCCTGCTTGTCTGCCCTGGCAGCAGCACCCCACGATCCTGTCAGCCAAGCAGAGCTTCACTTGGCTGTTCGAGACCCCTGCCCACCCCCGGCCTATTTTCTGACCTGGAGGGGGACGAACTGAAGCCTAGGCGCCGGTTCCTTTCCTGGTCCCCCTCCACCCCACCCCCCGCTTCTGCCCCAGGCCTGTTTAGGTCCGACAAGGACTCAGCCCAACGCGAGCGCTTACTGGTTCAGCTCTGAGGCAGAAAGGGACAGCTCAGCCAAGGGTTAGGCAGTGTCACCGTGAGGCCTGCCACCGCAGGGCTGTGCGGGAGACCCCCTTCGAGTCGTGCCTGTGTCCGCTGCTTCAGAACTAGGACATTGATTAGGAAACACACAAAAAATTAAATGGCTTGAAGTAATTAAAAGCCTTCCTGGATTCCTTTCTTTCTAACAATGACTAAAATGATTTTTTTTTTGATGAGGGCATTTCCCAGCATTTGGAACATTTAGTTCTAGCCTTTCGAGATTAGAAATGGACAGTAATTTGGTTGAACTTTTGGGGCCTTTGCTAACTTTCTGCCTGAGAAGCCCCATGTCACTGATGTATCATGTCCTGTCCCTCAGAGAAGCCACTCCTTAGTTACTGACCGCTGGACACTTTGGTGAACTAATTCCAAAAGGAGGGCTGACAGAGGGACTCGTGCTTGGGGACAGCGATCAGCGGTGACAGCGCCCTCTGGCTTCTGTGATCGCTGTGTGGTTAACTGACCTGCCCTCCTGCCCTGAAGAACGGCAGCAGTGAGGAGACCCACAGATCAGGCCAGGGCCCTGCTGCTCTGCTCCCCGGGGGCTCTGTGACAGCCCGTGGAACCCTGCGTCTGAGCGCACGAGTATCGTGGGGGAAACGTCTTCCTGTGGAGTGAGGCCCGGAGCCAGGTGGGGACCTGAGGAGGAGCCTGCGGCGCACTGGGGCCTGTCTGCGGGGGCCGGTCTTAGGAAGGAAGGCTGGATGAAGATTGAGGAAGAGGAACGACCCACTGAGACCCACTCTCGTCTCTCACTTACTCCAAACCCGGAGACACGGGTGGCCAGCAGTCCCACGGAGCTGCACGCCCCGGCCCAGGACTCAGAAGAGAGCCTGCAGGAGCCACAGGCCCGTGACTACGCACACTAAAATGGAAGGCCAGCCATCGGTGACCAGGATGCGCGCCTCGCTGTGCCTGGCACCACACTGATCTTCAGGGCATGTGGCAGCGGCCCCCTGCTGCCTTCCACATGGTTGCAGACCTCTCCTGTGGCCGGCCCGAATGCAGAATCGTCGGAGAACAGGGGCTTAGGGACACGTCATGCCAGCTGACGCCTCGGGAAACCTCCGCCACAATCTTCCGCCAGCCCGGCACTGCACACGCCTCTCTGAAGCAGCGACCTCCCAGTGAGGACAGCGGCTCTGTTGTGGTCCGGCACACATGATGCCCCGGCTGCCTGTATGCCGGAAACTCCCTCATGCCCCCGAGGACAGACACGCGGTCCATCCTTCCTCTCTGGGCAGGGCATGCCCTCACTCCTGGCTCAGTCATGCTGCCGCCATCAAGAGCCGGTCAGTTAAGTGCTGCGACCCACAGTTAGCTGCTGTTAGCACTTCTTAGGCTCGGCGTGGGGGCGGTGCAGTGGGGGCGGTGCAATGGGGGCAGTGCAGGAAGGAGTTCAGCGACGCTGCGCAAGCACGTGCATATCGAAACAGGAGGACACGCTCGTGGCCAGTTCAGCCCTCCCTCCTCCAGCGGTCCCCGTCGTGGCTGGTATTCACGATCCCCTCCCGCCCCCTCTGCAGGGTGGAAGGGCTTATGTGCATCTGCGCCAGGGACAGTCTGGACCGTTCTCGCTCACTCACTGTCCATGGCGACCTGTGAGCACGGTCCCCACACCACGTGGCCCTCTGCCACGTTCCGCTTGGCGCAGGCGTGGCCTCCTTAGCCTCCTTAGCAACTGCATCACACAGGCACCTTGACTGGTCCCCGTCCCGCCGTCATCCGACTCAGCCCCTTCTCAGTGCTGTCACCACAGGTACCTCTTCAGGCACCTGCGTGTCCTGCTGAAAACCCTGGCTTCTTCTCTGTGGTTTAGAATCCACTCCAGCATCCAGCCTTTCTCCTCCCCTCTTAGTGACGGCTCTTTGTGGGGGAGTGAACATGCAGGCGTGACTGCTGAGTGCAAATTATAAACCAGTTTCCAGCGAGCAAAACCGTGATTCTGGTCTGCGTAAGGCCTGCCGTCTCTGCCTCTTTTGCAAAGTGTGCAGCCCGTTGCTCCAGCCGAAGCGTCTTCTTACCTGTCATTCGTTGCGGCTCAGGTTCGTTCCTCGGACAGGTTAGAGAAGGGAATGCCTTCCCGATGTGTCAAGGCTCGGGGACGCCGAGAAGTCGGACCTGGCCCCAAGGGGCTTGCCCTCCAGCAGAGCTGACATCAGATGCCGGCCCTGCCCATCACTGGGGTTTACTAAACCCTGACCATGCCGGCCGTCCCTCGGGTGTGGCGGGTGGACTTTAAGTTCACCTCACAGTTCTTCCTTTGTCAGACGTTTGTGCGCTTGCCCTGTGCCCGGTGCTTTGTCCCTGCCAGGACGATCCTCTCCGACGAGGAGGTCTCCCTCCCCTCTGGGGGCTTACGGCCTGTTGTGGGGGACAGGCGGACAGACGGCCGTGGCAGTGCAGGGGGACAGGCTTCGTGCTGGCCGGTGTGGAAGCGCCCAGGAGGGCGTCTCGCCCCGCATCAGCTCGGGCAGGCACAGCAGACCAGCACAGCAGACCAGCACAGACCGAGTGCGTACCCACCAGGCATTCACGCTCTCACGGCCTGGAGGCGAGGGGCCTGAGACCAGGGCACAGCGCGGTCCAGCCTAGTGAGAGCTCTCTTCCTTCTTGGCCCACGGGTGGCCGCCTTCTTCCTGGTCTTCACGGGGCAGAGGGAGCCTGTTGGCATGGGACCCTACCCCATAACCGCCTTCCTCAGCACTTCGGAAAGCGCTTTCTCCAGTGCAGCCGCGCGGGGCTCGAGCCTTGCAGGTGGAGTGAGAGGGTGCGGGCGTCTGTGCAAGCCCGAGGGGCACCTGCGGGTGGGCGCCTCGGGCTGGACCTGGATATTAGGAAGGGCTCGTGCGCATGGCGGCGCCAGCAGGGAGTAGGGCATCGCAGCCCAGAAGGAACTTGGACATGAAGGTGTGGCGTGGGGGCATGGGGACCTCTGTGGGCCGGTGTCTTGCGGGTGGGACGCACCACAGAATGGGGCAAGGCCCGCCCGGCAAGACCATGGCGAGGATTCCACAAGGCAGGGTCTGCCAAGTGCTCAGCCGTACCAAACAGTCTAGAAACGGTTTTTCTCCATACAGAACTTTCAGCCACTTTAGTTGAAAACCCTCCGTTGAGTTTCCCCTGCCCACATCTAGGTGCCATTTTTCCTGGTTTGCATGAAGCAACATTTCCCCAGCACACCGGTGCAAGCGCCCCCAGCGTGTGGGCAGAACAGCGCACCCTGGGCCCAGAGGAAGTTTTTGCAGTGATGTCTTTCTTTGCCTTTCTCTCTTTCGGACAGATTATGACTCGGATGCAATGAGTAGCTCTTACGAATCGTATGATGAAGAGGAGGAGGATGGAAAGGGGAAGAAAATGCGACACCAGTGGCCTTCGGAGGAGGCCTCCATGGACCTGGTGAAAGACGCCAAGATCTGCGCCTTCCTGCTGCGCAAGAAACGCTTCGGACAGTGGACCAAGTTGCTCTGTGTCATCAAGGACACCAAACTACTGGTAAGTCAGCCTTGTGAACTGATGGCTTTTGTGTGAAGCCGGCGCCACCTCCTTGGCAGTCTCACTCGATGGCGTTGATACCCAGCAGCGCTACCATCACAAGGGTGAGAGGGAAGCACGGACCTCAGAATGCACAGAGCGCTCGCAGCTTCTGGCTCCGGCCCACGCTGGCCCCTGCAGGCTGTCAGCTGGTGCTGGTGGACACAGCCAAGTCTTTAATGCAGGGGTTTTGCCAGCTCCCTAAACCAAGCAGCTGGTAAAATCCTCCCCTCCTGGCTGTGTCTGCGGTTTGTGTCCGTGGAAAGGCACAGCGCTTAACTTGCCAGATGTTGCAGGATGGATTTTCTCATCCGTAGTGAGTCAGTGGATTCCTCAAAGCCAGGTCAGAGAAGCGAGATGGTGGCTGGCCACTTGGAGGGGGCGTGGCCAGGACAGGAAGTTCTTTTGGAAAGCTGCTGTGACTGTTCTCTCCCTTTCTTTTCTCTTTCTTTCTTCCTCCCTCCCTTCCTTCCTTCCTCTCTCTCTCTCTCTCCCCCCTCCTTCTTTCTCTCTTTCTATGTCTTTTCTTTCTTTTTCTTTCCTTCCTTCTTTCCTTCCTTCCTTCCTTCCTCCCCTCCCTTTCCTTCCCCTCCCCGTGGGTCTTGCTCTAGCAGGTTTCTCCCTCCCTCCTTCCCACCTGCCTTCCCAGCTTTAGAAATCTTGGATGATCGTTAGAATTATGAATTTTAGAGCATGCTTTTCTTTGTGTTTTTTTCTTCAAATTCACCTTGAGGAGACAAGTGGCTCAGCCCCCTGTCATGAAAACAGAGTGCATAGAGACATAAGTTTGCCCTTTGGTGGGGCAGGCAGCTCTTCATAGGTCATCTGAGAATCGTGGGGGTCTTAGTTTACTAGATTCTCAGGGCATTGTATATTGTTTAATTAATGCTTTTGTTCAGTTTTTAAAAAACAGTGAGAGCACATGTTTTTTCCACATGTGTGGCCTGAAATCTCCCAAATTCAGAGTATGCCAAGGATGATGCCACGGGGGACTTTGGAGTAAAGAGCGGGGAAGATGAGAAGGGTGGACGTGGCGCTTACTAACAGTCTGCCGCCGCGGTGGCAGGACGCGGACGCGTTACACAGACGGGCGTGTCGACGGCACCCAGGCGCCTCGTGGCTGCCCGGTGCCTAGCACGTGCGGGAGCCGCTGCGCGCAGGGGTCAGCGACCGGAGGCGCCCCGTCCCGGAGCTCGCCCCCCCACTGCTCTTTGGGTCCCCGCCTCCCCCTCCTTTTCCTTCACTTCTTCCTCCCGGGACAGGAACCCCTGCCGTGCACAGTGGCACTAGGTGTCTCAGAGGGAACTAATGGAAAACCGCGTGAACGTACTGTTTTCAATAAGTGCAGGGTAAAGTTAGTTGTTTTTATCATGGAGGTTTTTTTGCTTCTGAAACGGCCTGTGACCCAGATGATCCCTGTCGACGGTGGAAACAGATGGGCAGTGGCCACAGCAGCACGTGCTTTCCGAGTCTGAGCAGAGCAGACGCTGCAGGGAGCCAGGACGCCGGGCTCTGACCTCCAGGGCTCCCAGGCTGCAGGCCCAGACGATGCCCATGTTGCCTTGGTGCCCAGAGCCCCCTGCAGGCCCCGAGGGCCCGTCCCCTCACTTGCAGAAAGGGGTCCAAGCAGACAGCTCATTCAAGGTCATGATCTCTTCCCAGTGGGTCTGTGCCTGATGTCACACCTGGATGTGAAGGCCCAGATTCATGGAACAACCCATGGCACATTCCAGCTCCAGAGCCCCCGGGGTCCGCTCTCCGAGGCCTTTCAACGAAGCGCCCTGCAGCTCAGCTCCTTCCTCGCCGGGCCTGCTTCCTGCCCCTCCTGCAGGAGTCGCCCTTAAGGGCACACGAGTGGATGTCCTTCGTGCCGCGCTCGGCTGTGGGGCCAGCTGCCCCTGGAGTGGCCCCTGCTCCGACCTTCCCGGGCAGAGGGCCGGTTCTCTGCTGACATGGCCGTTCCGAGGCGTCTGGCCTGGGGGAAGGCCCAAGCTGTGCAGGTCCCTTTCCACACCACGCGTTTCCGTCCCCTCCCTCGGGATGTGGAACATCCGGCGCATGGTGGACACTCATAGCAGGCGGAGCTTAGCTGGTTTGGGTGTAGTTTTTATTTTTTTAAAAAGAGGAACCATCAGTTGAACTTTTTACAAAAGGAGGTCTGTCCCACCTGTGTGCCCTCCGAGAGCCAGGGCCTTGGAGCTGTTGGCAGTAACTTCCAAGTGCAGGGTCTGTTCCTCCCTCTGTCTGGGTGGCAGTCAGGAGGGCAGGATGCGCGTGGCGTGGGGCCGGAGTCCGGGCCTGCCGCTTGCTCAGTTGCCTGACTGTGGCAAGTTGCTTCAGCGAAGTTGGGTCAGGGAACGAAGTTGCTGAACCGGGTCAACTCCATCTGCGAACAGACACCTGTGAGATGGCGGTGCCTGAGATGCCTTGTGTGACAGTGACACTCCACACTTGGTAATAGGTGTTATTGTTACCAATAATATATATAATTCAAGAAAATAACAATAGCTCATTTACAAATGAGGAAACAGGCTCAGAGAGTTTAAGGAACTCCCTGGACCCAGATTAAATTCGTAAGGGGGGAGGTATCTGGCCTCCTTCGCGGACACGTGTGTTCCCATGAAAAGGCATGCCTGCGGTCGGCAGGAGCACAGCTGAACCGGGGGGGCTGGGAGCCGCTGGGCGGAGGTGTGGCCCCAGGATTTACAAACCTGTGGTGACGGGAGCTAGATCTGTTTTCCCCCAGCAGTGAAATCTGTGGAGTGAGTGCAGGTGTGTAAATGGAGCCGTGTGAGTTTGGGATCCTCCACTCAGCTAGAAAGCAAACCTCAGCAGACATTTTTGTCTGTTGCTTGTTGCTATTTATACTCTTACTGAAACCATTCTGTCTTCCAAAAAGGGGACAGAGATGGGGTGGGCGGACGCCAGCGACAGGTTGTGGAACAGAGTATCCAGGGCTGTGTTGTTTCAGCCAGTCTAAGGAAGCGCCTCCGTGTGACTCACTGGGGAAGCTCTGTGAGGACAGAAGCCCGGGCCGGCAGGGCCTCCTGCTTCCGTCTGGGTCCATCATTGAGGGCCGGTGGCTGTGGCTGAATGATATGAGTGGATGTATTTTCACGTGCGTGGAGTGTGGGTGTGGAGCGGTGGGGACAGCAGGGAGCCTGCAGATGCATCCCCGCCGTGCGGTCCGACCTCCAGATGCCACTCCCACACCCCCGTTCTCACGGGCCCGCGTGTCCTCGGCGTTGCCGCTGCCCCCCCACCCCGCGCGGCTGACCGGGCTCTCCTGTCGCCGCAGTGCTACAAGAGCTCCAAGGACCAGCAGCCGCAGATGGAGCTGCCGCTCCCAGGCTGCAGCATCACGTACATCCCGAGAGACGGCAAAAAGAAGAAGCACGAGTTGAAGATCACTCAGCAGGGCACAGACCCCCTCGTTCTCGCGGTCCAGAGCAAGGAGCAGGCCGAGCAGTGGCTGAGGGTAAGTTGTCAGTGTCGTTGCTGGGATTGCATCTACTTTGATTTCTATGCTTTCAATCATATGCCAACACAGGTTAACCTGAATAGTTTGGTCTTTGATCATGGGTTATTCTGAATACTTTCAGATTAATCACTTTACCTCGTCTTCAAAAGGCAGCCTGGTCCCTCCCCATTTGCAGGCTGCTTCTAGAACTTTCTCTCTTACTTAGATTTTCTTGTTTCACTTTATTGCGCCTGGATATGAGCTCTTTTTTATTTATTCTGCTTGGGATCCCTTAGGCTTCTGAAATCAGTGGCTTGTCATCTTTCTAGGTTTCAGAAAAATTTTCAGCCATTTCTCTTAAAATATAACTTAACCCTCTTTCCTCCCCTCCCCCAACTACATTTAAATATATGTGAGACTTTTTCAGTACATTAAACTTCTTACCTTCACTTTGTACTTACTATCTCCCTTTTTAAAACAATTTTAGTCTGGGTAATTTTTTCTTGTTACTTCCCAGCTCCCTATTTCTCTCTCTTTCTGTGTCTAACCTGCTGTTAACTTTGTTTCTGTTCAGTGTGTTCTTAAGTTTGGTGTGGCAGTTTTTAATTCTAGGATTTCTGGAGGTTTCTTTTAGGAGCGTTTGCTCGACTTGCAGTCTCCGTCACAGGCGCGTGGCAGGCCTGGCTGTGTGCGCCGCGGTTCCGGGGGCGTTCGCTGGGCCCCTCCTCTGTCCGCCATGTCTGTTCTTGTCTGTCTCCCCACGCCAGGTTCCCTGATGATCACGTCGGCCATTCTATTTGGGAGAAATGATTTCAATGTTATTTTATAACCACTTTATTGAGGTCTGACTCATGCACCATGCAGTGTATCCTGTGACTGGCTTTTGTATATTCCGCAGAGTGGTGTGACCGTCAGTTAATCTAACCTCAGGGCAGTCTGTGGCCCCGGGAGGAATCTGCGCTGGGTGTGCCCCGGCCCTGCCCCCACCTCATCTGCCCTGTGTCCCCAGAGATTTGCCTGTTCTCCACATTGCAGACACGCGCCCTGGGGCAGCATGGCCTGTGTGACTGGCTGCTTTCACTCGCCACCATGCTTTCGCCCCCCCCCCCCTTGTAGTGTGTATTGGTCCTGCATTTCTCTGTGCGGCTTTCTGTGTCAGGGCTAAGCAACTGTTGTGTAACCCAACAGCTTGACGATTTATACCCGTGTTTTCTTCTAATACCTTTACGTAGTGTTAGCTCTTGAAGTCAGCCTGGGGCCCTTATTTTATTAATACAAACCGCCGTCATCCCGTATTGCCATAAATGTGTCGTCCGGGCTGTTTATGTTTGGGATGCAGCTTCAGCGTGGCCGTCGGTCTCTATCGAGTAAGGCGTCGGGCCCTTCATCGGGCACGTGGGCGGTGGGGTGCGGGGGGGGCGGTCAGCTGGGCGCGGTGCGGTGCGCTCGGTGCGCTCTCCTGCCAGCACCGGGCTGAGTCATCCTCTCCTTCGGCCTGCAGCTTCCGTCACAGCAGCTCCTGCCAAACTTAACGGACTGTGTGTGTGTGTGTGTGCGCGTGTGCGTGTGTGCATGCGCACGAGCACGCGTGTGTGCAGATGCCAAAAACATGAGCTGTTTTGTCGGGGTCAGGCAGAAGACAAGAGCCAGCATTCCCGGAAATGGAGCGGTCAAGTTTCCTTAAAAAATGTGCAGAGATTGTGTTTCTGGAGAAGAAGGCTCAAATGAAAAGCAAACAAAAGTACCACAGAACATGTAACAATTCGTTTTTTGAAGGATCTGTGATTCTGAACTGGATTCAACTCTCTTAAATACATATTGAACTTCTCATAGGACACGGCTCTTTAAAAGGAAATCAGTCATACAGAGACCTCCTCTGCAGGTGCCCCAGGCATGTGGGCGGTGCGCCCGTTCTTACTTCCTGGTAACTCCGCAGGGGCCGAGTGGCCGCAAATAGAGACCAGAGCAGAGAGACAGTTTCAGGCCGCTCTCTGTACTGGGACGTGACTGTCGTTCAGTCTGGGGAAAGGTTAAATCATCCCGCGATGCTGGGACGCATGCACACCCCCTTGCCTGGCCAGTGGGCCGGGTCTGCCCTGGCCCACTGAGCCCCGGGCACTGTGGGAGGAGGCTGTGCTGCATGGGGAGCTGGAGCGGTAGCAGGGGCGTGAGAGACGCACGAACTGCCCAAAGCATTCAGACGTCGGGGGTGGGCTTCCCAGGGCAGGGGAGTCCGTCCGTGGGCTTCGATGGCCCAGGAAGCTCAGCAGGTGACTTCAGTGATGGCTCAGGGCCCTGCGCCTTTGCTGGCCAGTGGGCCTTGATGGGAAGCAGGCAAGAGCCACAGGGACAGTCCAGAGGCCAGGAGTGAGTGCGGTACCCATGTAGTGACAGGCAGGGTGGGCTGTGTTGGCAATGCAGGCCCCTCTTCCTGTTTAAAAGTGTGTTTTCCCTGAGGATTTCAGAAATCCGTGCAGTGAACTGGGAAAGGTTTGTCATGGGGATTCATATATTTTATGTGATGGCCAGCTTTCTTTTTCTGTTCTTTTCATTCATTCTTTTTTTCCCATAGAAAATTTCAAGTCCGATTTATTTCTTTATTCCCTTTCTTTTAATCAAACTACTTTTTTAGTTGTTTCTTACGTGCTAGGCATTGAATATAATACCCACATAAGAAAGTGTGGCCCTTGTGCGAGAATGAGCACAACTTTATGGAAGGGACAGACCCGTGCATACCAATGCACGTGGGACCAGCGTCTGATGGGAGCGCGTGGCTGGCTGTGGCACGTGGAGGGGGCAGCAGTACCGTCTCCCGACGTGGGAGGTCAGCGCAGACTTCCTGGTTACGTGAGACCTAGGCCAGGTCTTGAGGGACAAGTCTTGTTTAGCTAAGAGAGAAAGCACAGGACCCCCGAAGCCACCGTTCCCAGGACTGCAGCCGGTGCCGGGTGGGAGCAGCCGGAGCAGTGTGTCCGCCCCCCGCCGCCCCGAAAGAGACAGAGACGAAAGAGACAGAGACGGCCCGGCTGTGGATAGGTCCCTGCAGGCTGGGTGTGTGGGTTCAGCCTTTCCGTGCAAAACAAAGAGCTCGTGCCTTTAAGGGTTCTCTGTATAATCCAACGTTTTCACTTACCTCTTAATCGCAGGAAAGGAGCTCAAGTTCTGGGAGAAGGACTGGGCTGGACACTGCGTGTCACAGCGTGTCACAGCAACTCCCCGGCGTCTTTGTGACTTTCCGGAAGAGGGAGGCCAGGCTCGGGGTCGAGGTTGCTCGGTGTCACGTGTGGAGGAGGGGTGAATGGGGGCCCCACCCTGGTTGTGTCCAACACAAACGCCCAGGAGCTCCCACTGTGTTGTACACTCTTTTGCTAGAATCTCCAGAACGAGTGAAAGTTTGCCCTCTGCCCTAAAGACGTGATGAGCACACTGGGGAGGTGAGGGAGTGAACGCCAGTGGAAACCGTGGTGCGGTCAGCACAGAGCAGAGAGCCGGAGAGAGACGCCTCTGGGCTGACGGCGCCCCGCAGCGCCGGTGAGGACGGCCACACTGCAGCAAGCCACCTGGGTTGTTTCTTCCTCTCTTTTCCTGTTTTGGCCTCAAATGTGGACATTGCTCCATTATTTCGTAGGACAGCCGAGCAGCAAGATGGCTGGAGACGCTGTCCCGGCTGGCCAGTCCCTGGCCCCAGTCCCGGCCGGTGGACTTGCACAGGTCCTGGAGGTCACACTGCAAATTACTGCACAGACATCTGGATTGGGGTGGGTTTTATTTTCCTGCCCAGAAGGCACTTGGGTTGAACTCAAATTGCAGCTTAGCTTCAAAAACCGTAAAAGACATTTAGAAAGACTTGTCTGCCAGTGTTCCTGTCAGAAGAGTGTGCCACCGGCCTGGGAACCTTGTCTGTCTGTCTGTCTGACAACCTGTCCCCGGCCATCAGCCACGCACAGCTCACTGCGGGTGCTTGGGCAGTGGAAGGACAGTGGGTGACTGCGGGGGTGGCTGTGAGCACCAGTGCACTTGCTGCCGACCCCCACCTGTAGGTCTCAGTCAGGACCGTCCTCCGTCCCTGCCCAGACTGCGGGACGCTCACCTAGGCTGCGCGCAGAATGGCAGCAGCCGCCGCGTCTTCCGGGAGCGCACGCCGAATGCTGGCATCGGCTGTTTGCACTAGGGTCCCTTGTCTGTCAGTGAAACCGGGGACAAATAGCACGACGGGTCGTCTTGACCCTCCTTCCTTTGCTAGGGAGGAAGCCGAGGCCCAGGGAGGGTGTGACTTGTGGCCAGTAACCGATGTTCTCGCCTCACTGAGAAACCAGAACCAGTCCCACGGGAGCATTCTGACTCCCGGCACCGAACGCACTGGCCTCACGTCCTCCCTTCCTTCTCCAGTTGCCATTCTACCCTCCTGGTGCCACGTGCTTCGCTCACCTCCCCGCTAGGTGTCCCCGCCAGTCCCCTCCCGTCCCCTCCTCGTGCCTCCCTTACACAGAAACTTCTGGGGCGTCCCTCTGCTGGGCTGTCTCCCCCAGCTCTCTCCCTCCTCCTCCCTGCTCCACTAAGCGTGCCCTTTCCGTTGGCCTCCAGCCTCCTTGTGCCCACTGTCCCTGCCCTCACAGACTTCCACCAGCCTCCTCCTCTGGCTCCGACCCACCAGCTGACCGGCTCTGGGTCTTTCTCCAGGGTCCTCTGTCTGCTTGGTCTCACCCTTCCATCCAGGCCTTTTGCCCCCGACTCCCTAGTTTATTTCCAACTGGAAGTTTTCCTTCGCCTGCAAACATACCCACCCGGCCCTCTTCCATCCGGCCTGTTTCTCTCTGTCTTCCCTAGCTGAGTAAACGGAGTCCAGGCGCTGTCTCAGACAGGGCCCCTTCCCTCACACCCCATGTCCAACCTGCCCATGGGGCCTGCCGCATCTTCCTCTAAACTCGTCCCGAATCCCTCCCCTCCTCCCCATCGCCGCGACTCCCTCCAGCCCACCTGCCACCTTCTTGTGTCCGGCAGCCTCCAGCACCGACCCCGCGCTCGTTTTCCTGTGCTTGTCTCTCTGGCACCCGTTCCTTCACTCTTCCTGCAGCAGCAGGGGCTCTCTGCCACCTGCTGCTACGTGCGAGCTCGTTACGGTTCGGGCACTGCCTCGAGGCATTGCATTCTAGTGGGAGGACCGCTGGTCCGCACTTTTCAGACAGGGGAGCTGAAGCTCGGAACAGCTCCTCTGTCTGCGCCAGGGAAACCTGGGTGGGCCCAGGCAGAAAGGCTCTGCAGCCTGCTCTCGGCCTCGGTGCCGTGCTGCCGCCCAGACCGCTGGGCCCCTGGGCTGCCTCCACACCCCGACAATCCGCTCTCCCCGCTGGGCCCAGGGGCACCATGTGAGCCGGCTCCTCCCGGCCTCTCCAACCCCACCTCCTGCCCCACGGCCCAGTGGGTTGTCCCTGAACATCGCACACCTGCCACAGGCCTTTGCACCGGCCATGCCCGGGGCCTACAGCCCTTCCCACCGGTTCTTCACGGTCGGGTCCTGGCCATTTGGCTCAGACCAGCCTGCCCAGCGTGTCTTCTCCTGAGCTTCTTCTCTAAAGTGGCCACTCCTGCTGGGCCAGGGCCACTCGTTCCCTGGGGCACTCACCGCGGCCCCTCACCACCTGCATGGCGGGCGATGCTCACTGCTCGTGTGATCCCTCCGTCCCCCCGGATGGGGAGCCCTGTGAGGGCAGGACCCTCGCTCGCACATGCAGTTCCCCGCAGCCCCCAGAACCCGAGTCAGCACCAGCACGTTGGACGCTCGGTGCCTGGGCGCCGGCACGAACAGTGAGTCCTGGTGCCCATGGGCTTCCTGCCATACCGTGTGCCCCTGATCATCTCAAACTTCGACCCCTCGCATAAGTGTCTTTGCCTCGGACACACTCAAAACTGTCACACTTGTTACAGGTGGTGAAAGAAGTCTACAGCGGCTGCAGTGGGCCTGTGGATTCCGAGTGTCCCCCCCTGTCAAGCTCGCCCGTGCACAAGGCAGAGCTGGAGAAGGTAAGGGGCATGTTCCCTCTGGGACTGGGGCCACACAGCGGCTTTGGGCCTCCCTGCACATCCTCGGTGTGTTCTCCGAGACTCTCAGCACTTCTGGCTGAAAGAGAAGAAGGAGGCAGACCTGCTCCCTGTGCGCTGCAGAGGCCCGCTCGGTGCGAAGCCTGATTTGGCTGTTTTAGAGACTGCGTGGTCGGCTGTGTCAGTCCCAGCTCTAGACAAAGAGATGGACTGAAGGTGTTGAGGGCCTCGTTCAAGGTCACCCAGCTGTTCCATGGCAGAGTGAAGTCTGCGCCCTTCAGGAACGCAACAGGCACTGCAGAATTGTGCATTCCCAAAGAGTTGTTCCCATGAGGGCAGCTGCGTCCCCTGGCCCTGTCTGCCCTGTACCCACTGTCCTGTGGGAGGGCCCAGCAGTAGGGGGTGGGGCTGGCCCTTCTTGTCAGAAGCACAGGAATCCAGCCCTGGCATGCCACACGCCCAGCTTGCTCTCATTTTCTGTCCCTGTGCAGATTGCATCTCCATGGAGACCCGTGGCCCCTTCACGCAGTGGTCTGCAGGGAGCTGAGTCCCGGGGGCTTCCCGGATCCCATCTGAGTAGCTCCTGCCAGGGACCAGACCCTTTTTGTCCACTCTTGTTCTAGCGCAGGTTCTCCAGAGAAACAGAATCAACTGGGGGTGGGGGCGCGCGCGCGTGTGTACATGTATTTAGATAGGATTTATACAGGGAATCCCTTATATAAGATTTACATTGAGGAATTGGTTTATGGGATTATGGAGGATGGCAAGTCCAAAATCTGTGGTATTGGCCAACAGCTGAAGTCTGAAGGTCGCCTGCAGGAGAATTCTCCTGGGCCCTGGGACGCAGGCCTTTTGTTCTGGGCAGGCCTTCAACTGCTTGGGCAAGGCCCACCACATCAGGGAGTGCAATCTGCTTTGCTCAGCGTTCCCAACTGAAGTGTGGGTCTCATCCAGAACATCCTCCGAGATGCCACATAAACCAGCCTTACAACCCTCACCCCGCTACTGCAGGCCTGTTGCTGTGTGTGTGTGTGTGTGTGTGAGTGACTACTGAAGCGGTGCCTGCTCGCTGCGGAAGACTGAAGACGTTCAGAGAAACCCAAGTAGGGGGAACGCAGTCCCGCGTGAGCGCGTCCACCACACGGAGGACGCAGCTCCCTGGCACCGCGTGTTTTTCGCCGGCTTCTCCTGTGCTTGTGTTTGTTTTACACTTCGGGTGCCTGGGGCCGGACCACGGCCCGTGCCGCTCTTCCCTCACCTCCGTGGTCCTGCCGGTTTGCCGGCTTTTGAAACCCTAACGAGCACCTTATGTTTCTGTGTTTTTAGCAGCTGAATAATATGAAATTCGTAACTCTATTGTATTACCCCCACTCCCAGATTAAGCCCTTCTTATTTTATTTTTGGCCATTTATTTTGTTAATTTTTAATTGATTTTAGAGAGAAAGAGACATTGATTTGTGGTTCCCCTTCTGTATGCATTCATTGCATAAAGAAGTGGTTGATTCTTGTATGTGCCCTGACCAGGGATTGAACCCGCAAACCTGGTGTATTGGGATGATGCTCTACTTGGCCAGGGCTCTTTTCTGGCCATTTAAAATAACCTGGCATCGTTTTGTCAGTCCTTGCTACTTCTCTGTTACCTGAGAATCAACTAGAAGCCAGATTACCAGGCCAAAGCATAGAATTGTTTTTTAAGATTTTGATTCATGTTACTAAGCAAATTGCTTTCCAGAAAGGTTGGTCTGATTTCACTTCCCATCAGCAGTGCATCAGAGTTTCTCTCTCACCCACCCACACGGGGCCTGGTGGTGGTCCCTTGCTTATCTTGGTTTCTAGGGCTGTCCTGGTTCCGGTCAGACCTGTTGACCTGGTTCCCAGGAGCACATCCTGTCACGGTGCCAGCCCTCAGACACTCTGTCACTGGAACTTGGCACATGCCAGGTTCCCACAGAATGCCACTCATTCTTTCACCGTGCTGCTCCCAGCACCGCTGTGGGATTGCAGACACCTACCTGCCGTCCTCCGGCCAGTGTGACCTGCAGCTGTCACTGAGTGGGGCCTGCGTACTGCCCTGTGCCCCGGCATGTCTCTGTGGCACTGGGGGATAATGCGGAGGGTCTCCGGGCGGGGGGCGGTGTTTGGGGCCTGTGCCTCCTACGGTGACTCCACGGGTCCTCTGCCCCACTCAAAGACGCTCTCAAAGACATCTCTTCTTTTTTAAGAAAATGAGCTTTTGGGGGTTACATTTGTTAACAAATTATACAGGTTTCAAGTGTCCGGCTCTGTAGTACTCGGCTGTGTACTGTGTTGTGTGGTCACCACCCCAGGTCGAGTCTCCTTCCATCACTGCTCACCAACCCCCCACCCCCCGCCTCCTGCCCCACAGGGTCGTGTTCAGACCCGCCTTAGTGTCCCAGCCATGCTCCCGCAGCCAGGTGTCGGGGCCGCACGGCCGTCAGTGTCCTGGTGCCCTTGACAGGTGTGACAGTCGCTCGACTCTATGCACCTGCTGAGCACAGTTGTCACAAGCAGACATGTGACACTTGCCCAGTTGTTCACGGGAGGGGAGTGAGAAGATGACGTAGTGTTTGCTTGTAGAAGCATGGCGTAGCGTGGTTTGGCAAGGGCTGTGTGTTTGATAACCCTCATGTTTTTCCACAACTATTTACGAGGAAAAGTGAACTGAACGCCACTGTCACGGCGGCAGGGCCTGTGTTGGTGAGGCCTCAGTGGGCTCGTCTGTGTTCTGGTGCTTTTCAAGCTTTGGCTAGCAAGCCCCCCGCTAGCCCGCGTTGTCGTGAATTTGGCCCACACTTTCAGCTTCGAGATGGATTTTGAGTGATTCCTGCTACAGTACATTCCTCGCTGGTGCGACCGTTGTGAGAATAACCACATCCTTTTGATCGTCACAGAAACTGTCCTCGGAGAGACCGAGCTCGGACGGGGAGGGCGTCACAGAAAATGGAGTCGCTGTGTGTGACGGGAAGGAACCAGGTGAGCGCTGCTCGTCCCGAAAGGCATGGACTACGGGCAGGAGACCAGCACCGGCGCTCCGCAGCCGGCGGCGCGGCCCCCGCGGGCCGAGAGCGCTCCTTGGAGACGCGTCACCTGCGTCACCCGACGGAAAGCTGGGGGTCCCCTCCGAGCCTTCGTCGGCTGTCCCAGTGGGCGGTGGCCCTGGTTTTTCCTGTGTCCTGACGTGCGTTTAAACCATGACTCACAGCAGGCACCGCCTCACCTGCGTCAGCACTGGGGCGGTTTGGCGGTGGTGCCCCCTGGCACGACGCTGGGAGAGCCGACTGTCACGGAGGGACTTCGGATGACAGGACAGGAGTCTCGTGCCCACCCTGTCACTGCCTTGGCTCCAGCTTGGCCACATTTTACCTCTTTTATGTGCCTCAGTCTCCCCATCTTTATAGTGAGGAGGCCAGACTCACAGACTTCTGGTTGTTTTTTAGAAAGATTTTCTGGAGATGTACTTTACCTTCATTTAGAAAAACTAAATTGCAGTAAAGTACACACCATAAATGTACCACCTTAACCATCGCTAAGTGTCCAGTGGCGTTTAGCACATTCCCAGTGCTGTGCAGCTGTCCCCACCGCCTCTCCGCACTGACACTGTCCCCCGAAACGCTCCCTCCCACGCCGCCCAGCCCCGGGGCCCCACCCGCTCTCGGTGTCTGGGACTCTGACAACCCCCCTGCCCCGGGCCCTCCTGTCGCTGGAATCCCAGCATCTGCCCCGTGCGGCCTGCCCACCTCGCTCCCCCGTGTCCTCTGGGCTCATCCGGGTTGCACAGGGGTCGGGTCTCCCTCCTCCTGAGGCTGAACAGTGGTCGTTGTGGGGGGAGGGGGCCACCGTCTGTCATCACTCACCTACGGATGGACACTGGGCGGGTGTCACCCTTTGGCTACTGTGAGTAATGCTGTGGACATGGGCGTGCAAACACTGATACTTTCCCTGAAGCCAGCTTTATGGAGGTATGCATTGCACACAGTGAAGTTCACCTTTTTTGGCGTATAGTTTTTTGAGTTTTGGCCAATGCTGGTGTGTGACCATCTGCAGTTGAGACCTAGAACATCTCTCTGACCCCAAGTGTGCCCTGTGCTTCTGTGTCCCTCCCCCTGCCTCTCCACGCCCCCTGGCAGCTGCAGGTCCATTTTCTGTCCTTCGCAGAATGTCCTGTGAGTTGACGTAGCCTTCGGTCTACTTCCCTGACTCGGCGCCACGCGTGGGCTGTCAATGTGGGTGCCTCGCAGCCAGCACTTCCGTTCCCTGACTGAGGGACCGCCGGCTTGTGGGCAGCCCCGAGCCACTGAGGACGAAGCTGCTGTGGACCCGCAGACATGCCCATGCCCCCAGGCAGCGCCGAGGAGTGGGTTTCCTTGGTTGATCGCACCCTCCCGGCCTCGGTGTTGTCATCGTGTGCTGTGTTGTTGTTTGCGTTTTGGCCCCTTGAATGGCAGTGCAGGGCCGTGTAGCTGCGGTTTTGACTGGCACCTGCCCTGTGACTGGTACGGTGGCTGTGTGGTGATGAGCTCATTTGCCATCCGGGTGTCTTCTTTGGTGGCATGTCCATTCACGAATTTAGCCTGTATTTTTTTGAGTTGTTCGTTCTTAGTGTTGACTCAGAGAGTTCTTTATGTCTTCTGAATACAAGTCTTTTAGGAGATGTGATTTGCAGGTAATTTCCTTCCCAGTTGGTGGGCCGGGCTGAGAGGAGGGTGGGGTGTGGGGAGCAGGGAAGTCTTCCCAGCCGAAGCCTCTGTGCTTGCCCCTGTGGCCTCAGCCGCTAGATGAGCACCTGCCCGCCCCACTGACCTGCACCCCGGCACTGGAGTGTAGGGGGTGCCTCCCAGCTCCAACGCGAAGTCGCCTTGCACCAAGCAGCAGCCTACGCCAGTCACATGGGTGAATGATCTGGACTATTGTGCTACGCAAGGCTCACATCCAGAGGTCCTGGCCTCTGCTCCTGACCACATGGTTTCCTCCTCAGTCATGCCTAAGTGCGGTTTTAGTCCCTCGGGCTCGTCTGTGGCATCAAAGCCAGGAAAGCTATCTCTAAGGTTTGCCCTGGGGCAGAATCACAGACAATCTCAGGGTCCCTGCCAGGGGGCCCAGGCGCAGCGGCAGCCGTGTGGTTGGTCTCCTGCTCACTGTCCCCGCTCCTGAGTCCCTGTAAAATTCGGCCCTACTGAACGAATGTGTGTCTCGGTAAGCGTGTGAGGGAGGTTATCCAGGTCTCAGATTCTCTGGGTTGGCTTCATTTGTTTGTTCCTCTTAGAGAGGAACAGCCCTCTGCACTCTGTAGAGGTGACCCCGATTCAAACCGGTTTTCCCCGGCGCTGTGCTTCATACATAGTCGACGCTTCCTCGGCGGTTCCTGCAGGAAGCTAGCAGATACGTGCTGACCTCCTCTCTTACCCTTCATTCTGTGGCTGGCTCTTGACAATCAGGAGCTAAGAGATTGCAGTCCAAGTCCCTGTATCCCAGCCATGTCGTGACCCAGACCAGTCGCTGGCCGCACAGAGAAAATCCTCAACTTAGACGGCAGCTCCTTCGTGTTAGTCTCTGGAATGAGCCTGGACACAGTCCTGACCCCGTGTGGTCAAAGCCACAGGGCATGACTTAGCTCTCCTGTCTCTACTTTCAAAGGGAGGGTGGACCCCAGTCTGTGATAAACTAGTGCAGCAGAATTTGGGGTGAATTAGTAAATACCCTACCGCCCCTGCCAGTGGTGGAAAGAAGGGAATGAGGTTTGGCCCCACTCCACACAGAACCTGCTACTGTCCCCAGCGAGCCCCACACGTGAGTGTCAACTGTGCGTCCCGGCTCTGTGGTGGACCCACCAAGCAAATTCTCCGAAGGCTGGCATAGAGCAGGTGCTCCGGAAGTAAAGTCGGGCGAGAGAGAGTGGCTATGACTAGGGCTTTGTCTGAATGTTTTTCCAATTTAAGCTCTAGAATTAAACATTTTTTTTGTTGTCATCATTCTTGACAGTTAAGAGGAAAAAAAGTTCCAAATCAGAGGGCAAGGGAACCGTATCTAAAGTCACTGGGAAAAAGATCACTAAGATCATCGGTCTGGGAAAGAAGAAGCCGTCCACCGACGAGCAGACCTCGTCCGCCGAGGAGGACGTGCCCACTTGCGGTAAGCAGGGGCTGACCCCATGCGCGCGGGGCGCGCTGCCCATCTGTCCCAGAGCTGCCCTGTGGCCGCTCACTCCGGGCCCTTTCATTTGGGCTGTTTTGAATCAGGCCTGTGGTTGTTTGAATTGGGGGAAATGTTTTACATTTTTACCACTTACTAATAAAAAGAAAAACTTAGCGGGGGTTTGAGATGATCTCTGAGGTTCCTTCAAGATGAAAAACAAAGTCTCTCTGATCCCAGGTCTCCGGGATCCCTTTAACTGTTTGAGGCAGGAATGCACGCTCAGGCTGCCTGCCTGCCCGCCCGGCGGGGTATAAAGTCTGGCCAGGCACTTAGGGAATTGAGGTCGGTTCTTCCCCTTGGCTGATGTAATGAACCCAAACTTTCTTATCATGCTCTGCGTCCCAAACTCAAGTTTCAAGCCCAGTCTAACTGATTGACTGTCTCCTGCATCAGCTTTTTGTCCTTTGAGTGTTTTCTGAGTGGCTGCCGTTGGTCAGGGCTGTGTGAGCACGTGGTGTGTGGTAGTGACCAGGTGGCCCCGGCCCTCTGGCGCCCCCAGCTGAGTGACGAAGGTAGGCCTGGGGCGAGTGATGGCGGGTGCAAACCTGTGGGAACTAACTCTGATCCGCAGAGTGAGGGGACACAGAAGAGAACAAGGCCACCTGGGGCACTGTACGTGTATTGTTGCCTGGCAACCAGGCAGCTCTCTTAAGGAAGAAAAACTTCAGAAGCTGAATGACAGATATTTGCCCTTTTTAAAAAGTGAAGACTGGGTAGTAATTTTCCTTGTAGACTACAGTGGCTTTGCTGAAATCAGACCCGAAGGGACAGGGTGTAACTGTGGAGCAGAGGGGAGGCCTGGGTGTGGGGACCCAGGGCCACACCCTCCTGGCATAGCATGGGCCCTGTGGGGCTGTCCCCTCGTGCACTTGCCCTGGGGAGCAGGCAGCTGTTAGGGATTACAAATAGAAAGCAGGAATTCTCCGCCAAAGAATGATGACGTTTTTAGCTTTTGTTTTTCACCTGCTGCAGGTCAGTGGAGGCAGTAGAAATCCTTTCGTGAAAAGCAGTCACCTGGAAGGTGACTTAGAGATTGTGGTCCAGACCCCTGTGTCGGACCGCCGGTGTCTGTCCCCTCCTCCTGTGTGTCCGATCCTTTGACCTCAGTCCTGTGACATCAGCCCTCTGGTTCTAATGAACTCTCATGCACTTGCCACAGTTTGGCAAGAGAACCAAGGTCTTTAGAATTTGGAGGGAAAAAATCTCATGACGTGTAACTGAAATTCCCAAATCGTTGAGGTGAGGGTGGCGCTGGGAGGGCCGGTAGGCCCGTGACAGTAGCTGGCCCAGAGCTCCTGCTGGAGGACGCCATCCGGGCCGGGCTGGCTGCAGCCACCCGGCGGTGGGTGTGCCGGTGAGACAGCCAGCCCCTTCCGTCAGCCCACGGATGCGCAGACAGGAAAGGGGTGCGGGATGTGGGGACCGACCCTCTGACTATGATTCCTTAGGTGGGGTCTTCCTCACGCCCTGGTGGCCTCCATCCCCGAGCCCCTGCCCAGCAAGCGGGGGGTCAGGCCACTCGTGTTTGAGGAGCAGAGCGGGCAGAGTGCTGGGCAGGCAGATGCTGCCACTGTGTGGGCAGCTGTCATGGGGTTGACTGAAAATAAGTCCGAGGAAGGCGTTGGAATACGCCAACTTCGTAGGAAGTCCCATTCTACATAACGGGATGTATGCAGTGGAATCATTCCTTTTGTGACTCAAATGTCGAGGAATTCATAGCATTTGGTGGCTTGCGGCCAGATTCCGTCAGGGAAGACGGTACCACGAGAGAACCCTCCCCCGCTCAGGAGAGCGGAGCCGCCCCCAGAAATGCCGTCCCCCGCAGTGAGGATGTTGTGTGGTGAGCTCTGAGATAGTCGCTCTGCGGGCAGGTAGCCTCAGGCCTCCTCTCACCGCGTCAGTTCCTCCGTGAGCATGGAGCCTCGCCTGTCCCCTCACGATCTGTCACCTCCTGCGTCAAGGCCGGTTCCTACTGGGACCCAGGGCCTGGGCTCCCCTCCCGGCCAGATGGCCGCATTCCCCAGCCTGGAGGGGGTCCTGCCCCTTGGGGCCCCTGAGCCCCACCCCAACCTCTTGTCCCAGGCCACACGTGGTTTCCCCGCCCGCCTGATCGACTCCTGGCAGTGCCGACGGCTCGGCTTCCTTGTGACCAGTGTCCCGAGTGCTGGCCTCGTGCGCCCCAGCAGGTTCAGGTGCCCGAGAGTGGTCCGCGTCTGCAGATCTGTCCCCGTTCCTGTCACTGGCATTCGGGCTCACAGAACGCTGACGGGAGCGCAGTTGGCGGTCACGTCACAAGACAGTGGGCCTCGGCAAGACTCACTGCTCAGAGGTGGCACCACAGCAGTGGTCGCCAACGAGTCTGACAGCTGTCACTCGGTGCTCAGACAGGACAGCTGGCTGCCGGTCAGTACATAGGGCTTTCTTTTCCATCTGAGAGTAGACGCATCAGAGGTCTGTCGTTTCCGACTAGTATTTCACGAGGAAAACCGCCACGTGTGCATGACCCCCAGCTGCATTCGGAAGAACAGCTCTACCTGCCGCCTTTAGCGCCCCGGAGAGCCCCAGACCAGGCCTGCTGGGGCCTCGAGCCCCCCATTCACCTCACGGGACTGAGCTTCCTCCCCCGGGAAGGCTGGCCTGGGCTTTACCGCCGCTTCTCCAGCCTGTCTCCCCCTCCCCGTGGGCCCCCTAAACATGTGGCTCAGGAGAACTCCGTCCCGGGCACTTGCACCGATGGGCTCGCCCCTCACCGCTCTCTTGTTTTGCAGGACACGCCCCCACGAAAGTCAGAGTCCGGGACACCAGGCACGTGCCCTGTGGTTGGGGCACACCGGCAGGGCTGATGCAGCCGGAGGGGGGCTGGACTTCCTGAGTGTCCCCCTGGGGAGTTCACCAGGCGGGTGTTCTTGTGCAGCATCCAGAGCGCCGTGCCGGGCCTGTTTATTTGGGGTTTGGTTTCGTTATGTTTCTTTTTTCTTTACAGCGTTTATCCTCTGCTAATAAAGTGTGTAAGACTTAGCACACAAAAGAAGCAAAAACCATCTTCCAAAGCCCTTTTGGGAAAGTATTTTTTTAAAACCCAGGCTTGGGAAGCACTTGATTTGTTTGGCGCCGAGCCCCGGGAGTGTGCCCGTGCCCATGTGTGCGCGCGAGGAGCAGTGTGCCTCCAGGGGCCCCTCCGTCGCTCCTCCCTCCCTGACCGCATTCCTCACGCTGTTCAGTTCACGTCCTGCGTCGGAGAGGGAGGGCAGCTCCTCACCAGCGTTACGGAGTGGTCAGCAGCTGCAGCCCCCCATGGCCCCTTTTTCATGCGTGCTATTTCTAGAAAAATGCACTGTGTTTGCGACAAGGGGGAGTGATCAGTTTCTGTATTTGAAGGGTTTCGTAAGGAAGGGACAGCTCTTCCTGCGACTTCCGTGTTTGTGGAGCTGCCCAGAGGTGCATGCAGCTCCACGTCCGTGACCCCGGGGTTCTGTGCGGGGTCAGACCTGAGCACAGACTTTCCCACGCAGCCCCGCCTGAGCTCTCTGCTGGCTTGTGGGCCGGCTGCGGCAGGCAGATGGAGCCCGCCAACCAGCAGCAGCCACGCACCGTGAGGTCGCTGGGGGTGGCCTGGTCTCCGGGAAGGGACCTCATGCCGAGGCCATTGCATCATTGGCTGGAATTCTTCCAGTGCCGGCGAACTTGCCACCCCACAGCCTCCTGATTCCTGGAAAACTTTCATTTTCAGACAGTTTGCTCTCCTGGGAAGCCCCGTCTGCCCTCCTCTCTTGCTCTGGCTGTGGCACATGCGGCCACTCAGAACACATCTAAACCCCTTTCTCTGGGTCCCTTCAGCTCTTTGAAGATGGCCATCATGTCCTCATTTCCCGACACCAGTAGCTTAGTGGCCTTTCCCGTTCTCCGGGCGCACTACAGTTCCTGCAGAAGTGTTCGCCGTCTGGGGTCCGTCTCTCAGCATGCGCCGACACCGCGTCCCGTCGGGGTTTCTCACAGGGCCCGGCCTCCTCGGGAAGCCCAGGGCTCGTTTGACACCCGGCCTGCGGTGGCGGCGGCTCTCCTCCTGTGTTTGCACTTGCACTGGAAACAGAGTGAAGGGCCGTCCTGTGCGCGTCCTGTGCCGGCTCCCTCCGCGGGACCAGGCACGGGTCCGGGGCCGTCCCGCCAGCCAGCACCCTGTCCCCCGTGTCATTGCAGGCCACCTGAGCGTGCTCTCCAACAACCGCTGGCGGGAGCGCTGGTGCCGGGTTAAGGACAACAAGCTCGTGCTGCACAAGGACAGGACCGACCTGAAGAGCCACATCGCCTCCATCCCCCTGCGCGGCTGCGAGGTGATCCCGGGCCTGGACTCCAGGCACCCCCTGACCTTCCGGCTGCTCCGCAATGGGCAGGAGGTGGCTGTGCTGGAGGTAGGGCGCCCTCCCTCCGCCAGAGCCCCAGGCCTCGCCGACCGCGGCGCCTTTGGTTCCTGCCCTTTTCTCCCTCCCCGCACGCTGTGTTCTGCTCTGCTCTCCCTCCTCTGTGGCCTCCCCTTCCTGAGGGCGCTGAAGCCCCCACGGCACTGGGCCCCTTCTGCTGAGTGGAGCGCAGAGCAGACTCTTCTGCCGAGTCACCTCCTCGTGCCGCTTTCTCTGCACCTGTCCGTGTGGAAATTCCACGTGATTCCGTGTCGTGGGATGCCCGCTGAACTTGCTTTCGGGTTCCCAGTGGCCCTGTCCTCCCTGGCCAATGGCCACCCACCTAGAAACCGTGGCATTTCCCCCACGCGGCCCTCTGTGGCCACAGCTCTGCGCGGGCAGGGCAGGTGCTCCCAGACAGCGGTGGCCAGTGCACCGCGGCCAGGGAGGCCAGCAGGCCGCAGCCTTCGGGAGCCCTGGCTGCCTTCCGGCACATGTTCTCTGAGGTGGAAAAGGGCAGTTAGAGTGCATTTCTCAGCAACCTACTTTTTATTTCCATCTCTTGTATTATTTTCTACCCATGTTCATCCAGACTTTCCCCCTCTGTCTTTTTCCCACGCGGCACGATCACGACAGAGATGCGAGGACACGCGCACAGTCGCACGCCCGGGCCTGCACTGACTGGGCTGGTGGCAGGACTGCCCCAGCGCCCGCAGCCCAGGGGTGCCGTGCCACCCGGGGGCGAAGGGTGTGTCCGGGCAGTGGCATGGCAGTGCGCTCTAGTTCATCAGGCGGAGGACTGAATGCTAAGTGACCGTGGTGATGCTGGTCACTGGAGGAAATAGCCTGGCCTGGGACCAAGATAATGAGACCAAGACAGGCACCCTCGAAGGTCTTGGCAGGAAAGGGGGTTTGCTTCAGACACGATTTTCACAGAAACTACTTTCTCGGTGGCAGCGGAGAAGATGAGCAGCACGGTTCCTCCCCGCACAGGGCCCAGGACCGACAGCCGGGAAGGCAGGTCCTGTGCTCTGACTGCAGCGGGTGGAGGGGGGTCCCTCTGAGGGAGGACCAGGCCTGGAAGTGCGTGAGCTAAGCCCCCATCCCGGTCTGTCCCAGACTTTGATCGCAGCCAAACCTTTCTTCCCTCTCGGTTTCTCTACTTGTCTGTAAAAGGCGTGCGGGGCCAGGATCAGCACGCTGGGCAAGCATTCCCGTGGCTGGCCCCACAGGGCGGGCGGCCATGGAAGAAAGCTGAGCTCATATACGGGAACTGTGCTCCCAGCGGAAAACCGTGCGGGGCTCAAGCAGAGCATTGGCCGGGGATCCGAGAGAGGCATGAGGACAGCACAGGGCGGCCTGGGTGGCACATGCTGGTGCCTGAGGGCGAGGCGGGCAGATGCCCAGAGAGGGGGACTGGATGGGGCAGCTTGCTGAGGGAGTCACCTGCACCGCCCCTGCCCCAAGCGCTGCAGGCACGGGCCCCCACCCTCGAGAGTCACGTTCCATTACCCCTCCACAGCCCGGGGCCGAAACCACCCGGGCAGACGGGAAAGCCGTGCACGGTGCGCAGCGTCAGCAGAACTCCGCTCTGACGCTAACTGAGATTGCCTTCTTCCCTGTCCTGCGCCCTCAGGTCTGGTCGCTGTGCCGCCTCCTGCAAGGCTGGGCGGGAACGCAGCGCTGACCGCACCTTCCTTCTCGCTTCAGTCCACACCAGCTCCAGGGGCCACTGCCGTTCCCGTCACGTGGTCCCCGTGGTGACACAGTGTGACCACATTGAAACTCTTGACCTTCCCCACACAGGCGTCGTCCTCTGAAGACATGGGCCGGTGGATCGGGATCCTGCTGGCGGAGACGGGGTCCTCGGCAGACCCCGCGGCCCTGCACTATGACTACATCGACGTGGAGACATCTGCGAACGTCATCCAGACGGCCAAGCAGACCTTCTGGTAAGACCCGCTGCAGACAAGGCGCCGGGCGAGCCCCGGGCCGGGTGCCGACTGCTCACTTTTTATGTGAGCGAATGGCCGCCGGGAAAACCCGCTGAAGACCCTGCCTTTTGTGTCACAGTGACTCCAACGTCTTGTCAGCCCTCTGTTTTCCGGTGGGTTAGGGGGTGGCAGCCTTTTTCTGTTAAAGGCAAGACTGGCTATTTCTGGCTTTGTGGGCCGAATATCCTGTCGTAGCCACTCGCTCTGCCACGGCGGCCACAGACAAGAGGCAAATGGACGGGCCTGACTGTCTGAACGCAGCTTTATTTGCAGACACGGTCAGTGGGCCGGACGTGGCCTGTGGGCTGTGACCCAGGCACGGACAGACCGTTCTGCGGGTGTACACCATCTTTCCGTGGTAACGTCCTGTCTCATCGGCAGAGAGCGGGTCGGTGACAGAGCCTCTCCTGGGCGTGCGCTCAGGGGAGCGCCTGTAAGGAGCCTTTAGCGACGCCTGTAGATTGGGTTGGCCAAGTCTGCCCGTCCAGAGTGACATACGGGGAGAGGCTTGATGGCTGTTGGCTGGCAGTCATTTGGGAGTGATGAGGTTTCCAAACACACTCCCAAGTCCACAGGTAACTTCAGCTGCAGTCAGGGCCCTGAGAACCGCATCTCAGAGGGGGCCCCCAAAACAGCGCCTCCCCGGAGCACACCTTGGCTCACTCTTTAAGTGAGAGAAGTGGTCCTCTAAGCCAGACAGGGGAGCCCGTGTCTGGGAAAGGAGTGTGGGCTGCAGTGTTGAAAGTCTGCGTGGGGCAGGGACCTCTCGCCTCGTCCACGCTGGCAGTGAGCCTCACTTTCACGTCCTAGGCTTCTAGCTAAACACTCTCGTTGGACTTGAGAGATTTAACAAGGAAACATTGTTCAAAGTATAAAATGTGATAGCTTTCCAGTATAATAACTGTCTAGGTTGAAATTAACTTTTTCTTTTATGCAAATTGCCAGCCAGTTAATGAGTTTTTTCAAGATGATGAGGAAGTAAGTGTCTGTGCGTCAGCTGTCTGAGGGGGAGGGCATGGTGTGTTTTGGAAAGAAACAGTAAAAGAAAAAGTTGTCATTTAACTTCCCCTAGAAAAATAGCGGTCTATTTAGGAACCTTAATATTGCTAAACTATGGAAACGTTTTCCTGAGGCCTGTTTTGAAATGAGATCTATAGGTTACATGATACAAGGGGAGCGTTCTGAATTTTTCTCCTGAAACTCTTTCCGAGCCCTGCTCAGCTGGGGCCTCGTGAGAGAGGTGTGAGATTGAGGATGAGGATGAGCAGGACAACGAGGGGGGAGACACGCCGATAGGGAGCTGTTGTCTGGAGTCATTGCCTCGCCTGAGCCCCTGGGGGCCCTGGGAAGCGTGCAAGCTGGAGGACACTGTGCTCTGGGAGACAGGGCAGGCCCAGGAGGGCGGGCTCTGCGGGGTCCACGCACGGGGCCGCCTGGGCAGACGGCTCCATGGAGACAGAAAGTAGAACGAGGGGCGGGGGGTGCCGGGGGCTGGGGGCGGGCTGGGAGTTTGACAGGGACAGAGGTCAGTATGGGGAGGTGGAGAGTCCTGGAGGCGACGGTGGTGACGGCTGCCCAGCAGCGCCGATGTGCCTGATGCCACTGAGCTGGACGCTGGACAACGGCAGTGAGAGTGAACTTGATGTGTGTGTGTGACCACAGTCTGTATTTCCCAGGAGAGACTGTTTGGGGTTGACAGGGGCGCATGGTCTCCCACCTCATTCCTCCTTCCAGCCTGGCTGGAGGCGCTGCTGCGCAGTGGGGGGAGCGCCAGGGAAGAAGGCGGGCGCCCCAGTCTTAGTCCTGGGCCTGCCGCTGCCGGGGCCCAGGTCCCTCTGTGGGAGATGAAGGGTGTGTGGTGGCCGAGGGCCTTTCCAGCTGGGATGTCCTGTGTGTCTGTGAATCTCCCTCTCATATCAGAGTCAGCAGCGCCCTGCCAGGGTCGCTTCCGTGCCGGGGAGCCTCTGTCCCGCCCCCGCGTGGTCCCCTCCTCCCGGTGTTGGTGCTCCAGTGCGAGTGCTCGGCGCCGTGCCAGGACCCGGAGACGCAGACGGGCACAGGGCTGGCCCTGCCGAGAGGGACTGCACCTACTGGGAGGAGGGAGACGCGCACAGACCCGGGGACCAGTGTCCCTCTGCGGTGGGCCGGCACCGGGTGGGGCTGGTCAGCAGCCCGGTGTGTCTTCATCCCCTCGCTGCCTCTCACTGACAGAGCCGCACATCGTGCCTGACCCCCGGCGCCCTCCGAGAAGACGTGCGTTAGAGAGCCTTAAGTCTATATTCATGAACAAATCAGAAGTCCCTGGTCATTGCCAGACTCCCAAGTGTTTACATTTTTCTCTTCGTGTATTTTTCTTTTCCTACATATGCTTCTATGTATTCGACATGTAGGATAATCGTATACAGGTTTCATCAGAGAAAAGCAGGAGGAGTTATTTCATAAACTGGAGAGCACTGTGTTCAGGGCCCAGCGAGACCTGCACAGCCGCCTCCCACCAGCAGAGGGCAGCAGCTGCGCTCTGGGAGCTCCTGCTCAGCTCCCGTTTATCTCTAAGCCCTGGCTCTCCCTGCTTCTGAATCAGAAACCAGAGAGGCTGCTCTCAGCGTCCTGGCACTGCCTCACGCCTTGCATTACCTGTCCTTCCTGTTCATCTGCACACCATTACACATGAGATCCTATGGAGGAACACGGTTTGAGAACAAAGTCCTTTTTTATAAAGCCCCAGATCACAGTCAGGAGAAGAGCTCCCGAGGTTGTTTCTTCCCTGGGCATCAAGTGTTTTGCTCACAAGTGTGACTTCTTGGGCACACCCCTCACATGCACACTCGCCCAGGGCTTCCTGCGGAGCCCCTGCCGTGGGCGACCGACCCAGACACTGAGATGTAGGATGAACAGACCTGACCCTGAGCTGATCTGGGGGGACACGCAGCCTGTGAACGCGGAAGGGCGTGTCCGGTGGTGACCAGTGGCAGGAGGGGGACCCTGGTGGACACGCTGTAGTGGTGGAGGGCGCTGTTTATTTGGGTGCTCGGGAGGGCTTTCCATGAAGTGGGGGGCTCTAGGAAAGGGCTGCCAGGCAGAGGGGACAAGGCCCTGAGGCAGGAGGACTTTGCTGAGAGACAGCCATCAGGGAGCCTGGCTGGGGACAGTCTGGGGCATGAAGCAGCACCTGGAGCCCCACAGGCCACCGCGGCAGCCTGTTCTCTGAGCAGGGGTGACGTGGCCTGTCAGGGCTCTCGGACAGCCAAGCCGAGGTGGGCAGAGGGAAGGGGGACTGTCCTGAGGTGGGGGCGCTGGGCCTGAAAGATGCTGTTGAGTAAACACTCTGAAGAGCTGAGGGCTCCACAGCCCTCCCTGCAGGAGGCTGGACACGAAGCGTTTCAGTTTGCAGGCCGCCTGCTCTCTGGCTTGGTGACAGGGTCCTGCGGACGGCCGGGGAGCCGCTGGAAAGCAGCCGCAGGCAGCGCCTGCACAAAGGGTCTCAGCCGTGTCCCGACGAAACGCCCTTTGCAAAAGCGGGCCCTGGGCAGGGGGGCCCCGCCGGAGACTGCCGGTCGTAAACATGGTGGCCCAGGCCTTGTGTCATGTCCCCAGCAGGCACCGTGGCCGGTCTTCGTCACACCCTGCAGGGTGGCCCTGTCCTGTCCTGTCAGTGAGGAGTGTGGCCGGTGGCTGCAGCACCTCTGGGCACGGAGGTGTCTTCTCTGGTCTGGCCCTCGCACCCGGCCAGAGCTCAGGCCAGACGTGGTGATGGACGGGAGGGTTTGCCTGTCTTTCAGCTTCATGAACAGGCGCGTCATCTCTACCAACCCGTACCTCGGGGGCACCGCCAACGGCTACGCCCACCCCAGCGGCACGGCGCTGCACTACGACGACGTCCCCTGCGTCAACGGCTCGGTGAGTGTGCAGCCCCGGCGCACGCGCCGCGTCCGACCACGCTGCAGGTGCGGCGCCCCGTCTCGGTCCCGGTGTGGGGAAGCTCCACCCTGTCACTGCTGTCCCTCCTGTCCTTGTTTCCGACCGGTGTTCGTCTTCACCTGCATGTGGACACGTGGGCCGTTTGGCACCAGTAGACAGTGTCTCGTTCAGTGTCCGATGTCAGTGTCGGTAACTAGACATCCTGCCACATCCTCAAATACCGGCTGACTGGGGACACTCAGAGGGCACAGCTCAGATCCATCGACTGCAATGCAGTGCAAGTTACCAGTGACTCCTTACGCCCTGTGGGGCAGCCATGCTG
This sequence comes from Micronycteris hirsuta, assembly GCA_004026765.1. Taxonomy (NCBI): domain Eukaryota; kingdom Metazoa; phylum Chordata; class Mammalia; order Chiroptera; family Phyllostomidae; genus Micronycteris; species Micronycteris hirsuta. Next base: position 139,770 of record PVJI01001670.1, read on the forward strand.
AGCCGTCCGCATCAGAAAGCAGGTGTTAAAGGCAGGGAGGCGGAGGGAGGGAGGGAAGGAGGAGATGCTCTGTGGAGCGCTGACCAGCTCTCAGGCTCCCGCCCTCCTCCCGCCCAGTGGACTTGGAGAGCTGGGCCGGGTCCCAGCCTCGTCTGTGCACGTGCCTGAGTGTGAACACTGGGGGCGCCAGCGCGCCGTTTTGTGTAAAACTGGCCTTCAGCGTCCGTGTGGCCTTGGGAGTTCTCCCTGTGCTCTCGGCGTGATTAGCAGCGCTCACCAGTCAGCATTTGCCCTCCATGTCCCCATGCCACCCATCCAACCACCACCACCGTCCGTCTGCATCTCCTCGGACAGGGCCCCGGACCGTCTCCTGGGCCTTCTCCGCTGCAGCCCAGCAGCACAGACTCGTGGGCGAGGCTCCCCAACCACCCCGTTCGTCTCCAAGGACCGGGCGGGTTTTAATTGGCAACCGTCTTAGCTCAGGTCCCAAAAGTAGGCATAGGGCAGGTGGGTTGTGATTTGTCCAGCCTCGAAAGGTGTGTTAGATTTTTTCCTTACTGTGTTGCTTACCCATTCTTTTCTCACTGCTGGGAGGGATGTCATCTCTCAGCTCCCTGTTGTCCATCATCATAAAACCTGACCTGCCAAGGCAGGAGCTGGGGACCGCCGCCACCTGGGGGCAGCAGCATGAGCAGACTGAAGACTGGCTTGTGGGCGTGGGTCTTCCTCCACCAGACGCCCTTCCCACATCGGGCCTGCCCCAGGGCTCCTGCGGGGGCAGGGGAAGCAGTCTGCCCAGGGCTCCTTACTCGACTCTTCACACAGCCCTCCCCTTCCCTCCTCACCTCCCCCTTCGCCCTTGGTCACCGCCCCCCCTCATCTCTGAGTGTCCAGACTCTGCGCTAGAGACTGAACAAAATGTACGAGATGCTGTCTTTGTCCTTAAAGGGCCCCCAATCCCGGGGAGTGAGAAGGGCAGGCAGGAGGCAGGGCTGAGTGGGGACCTGCCCAGTGCAGATTAGGGTGAACGTCAGGTTCCACATTGGATGTGGGTGTGAGGGTGTGGGCGGAGGCTTTGGGATGTCCCAGCCTGGCTGCAAAGTCCTTCAGGTGGGGTCCTGCCTGAGTCCCGGGGGCCAGGGTAGGGGATGCATCCCATCCCACAGTGAGAAAGCACCAGGTCCTGCCAGCCTCCTCCTTGTCCCCCCACTGCCACCGCCATCTTTACCAGGGTGGCTCCAGGGTTGAGGGGCTCCCGGGGCCCGCCCCTGCACCCCCGTGCAGAGGCCTGTGTGAGCCCCCAGGTGGCGGGGGAAGCCCGCAGCAACCTTCACAGGAGCTGGTTCTCCGCGGGTCCCTGAGCCCATCTTAGTCACTGGGACATCTCAGGGCAGGCCTGGCTCTCCGGGCCCCCGTGTGCCCTGCAGCCGCCAGCTTCTTGTGACAGAGCGACTTTCACCCTGTGTCCACGCAGCGGCTGATCTTGATCTCCTTCAGTGGGAGGACAAAGGGTTTGCCTGTCTGAGCCCTTGGTCCCAGAGAAGCTTTCTTGGAAAGGTGACACCTGAACTTACCCCGAATCTCCCCACCGAAGGCCCCGTCACAGCCCTTTCTTCTGGGGTTTCTCTAGCGCCCTTCCACGTGGAAGTTGGAGACGGACCCCCCACACCCAGTCCCCACCCCGTTGTCCTGACTGTCACACAGGATCGGGCCGCGCCCAGGGCAGGCTTGCTCTCAGCCCGTCACGGCCCCATCTGCCCTGGAAACAGGCCTCTGCGCTCAGAGGGCTCTGTGTTTCGGGGTGTGCCCAGGAGTAACTGTCTGCAGGCGATGTGCGCTTTCGGGGTGTGACCTCCTGTGTGTGACCTTTTGGCTCTTTTGCTTTCCAGCATCCTGGAAGCACAGGCCTTTCTTTATTTACTTTTAGGGGGAGGAAAAGGGGGGGAGAAAGAGAGGGAAGAGAAACATCGATGTGAGAAACATGAGTCAGTTGCCTCTCACAGGCTCCCAACTAGGGACCTGGCCCACAACCCAGGCAGGTGCCTTGATGGGGAATCGAACCGGCGATATCCAGCCCACGGAGCCATACTGGTCAGGGCCAAGGCCTTTCTTGGTACTGTTTCTCTGCGTGCTGGGCTCTGTTAGCAGGCCATCGCTTTTTTGGGAGGGCTGCTTTTCTGTTTTATAAAGTCTCTGACGTGCACACGTGCAGGCACACACGCCCATTTGCTCTAGAGGTTTTTATGCAGTTTCTCCGTCTGCCATGTGATTCCATCCCTGGTATTTTAGGAAGATGATAGTCTAGTCTAGACTGTTTAATAACCCTGGGCAGGTCCACACCCGGTGGGCGTTCGGGAACACTCGCATCCGAGTTTATGTGCCTGCTCCATCTGTCCGCCAGTTTGAGCTGTAGACGGGGCCCCGCACCCCAAAATAGACATGCTGAAGCGATCCAAGAAGTCGCATCAAACCGTTCTATTTTTATAGAAAGGCTGTAATTACAGTCGGGCAGAAAGGAGTCTGCCAGAAGGGCTAAAAATAGGGCCAGATAAGCATAATATAGGGATTAATACTTCTCCGGTCTTGTAAGCGCAGAGCAATTTACAGAGACCTTTAAAATGTAAAAGGCTCAGGCTGGCGGCAGCTCTGGGTTTCGTGTGCGCTCCAGCGTCCACCTGTGAGGCAGCCTGGAGGGGTTTTTGTCTTTTATGAGTGGGTTTCCTCAGAAAGAATGCCCTCGGGTCGCTTATGCTTGGAGACATCCTATTTTCTGTGAGGGCAGTTTCTTGTCTCCTCACAGACTGGTTTCGGTTGCTGCTCTTTAATCAGCCACAACCACATTTGGGGCCCGGGTCCGGCTGCTGCCCCCATGGAGCCCCCTCACCGACACGCAGGCTTGGGGTCTGAAACAGAGCACCTTGGTTTGCCCCGGGGTGTGGGTGGGGTGGCCGGGCACAGAGGCAGCGTCCTCTCCCAGCGTGTGAGTTCTCGGCCTCAGTTTACCCGGCTCCATGAGCCTCCTGTGAGACCTAGAGGAGTCCGTATTTGTAAGGCGCTCAAAACGATGTCTGGGCGACGATCATTACTGCAAAATAGGATGAAGCGCCTCACTGGGGTCTCTGCACGGTTGCTCAGCAGGGCCTGGGCCCCGTCCCCGTGTCCCCGTCCAGCATTCCATCCCTGGTGGCACACAGCTCTGCTTTCTGGTCAGGCAGCCTCCCGAAATCTGTTTATTTAAAGAAAGAAATGTCAGATCAGTCCTGTTTTTTCAAGCAGAAAAAAAAAAAGAACAAAAACTTGGTAAGCCAGTGACTCCAGGGAGGACTGAAGGAGAAAAGAAACCTTCCCTGAGCCCCCAGAAGGAGAAGCGCTCTCGGGAATCAGCCTGCCTGCAGCCGGGCGGGGTCGGCGCGGACCGCGGGGTGCTCGCGGGTGCTCGCGGGTGTGCGGGCCGCGGCGTCCGGCGGCACTAACCTCCAGGCTGTGTGTGTTGCAGTGGGATCCCGCCGCCCCCGGCAGCGCAGGCCGGGGCGAAGAGGTGCTGTATGATAACTTGCCGTCTCCGAAAATCTTTGCGCGCTGCCCGCCTGCCGACAGAAGGGCTTCTAGGCCTCCTCCGGGCGCACTGTCCTGTAACCATTGCAAACGCCCCGCGCCCTGCGGGCTGCCTTCCGCTCAGTCTGTCACTAACACCTCTTCTGTGGGGAGGGCGTCTCTCGGGCTCGGCTCCCAGGTACAGCATCGCCTTCTCTCGTGTTCTAGAACCCTCTCTGCCTCGCAGTCCTCCTGCGGGGGTTGCGGTGACGCCAGCACGCGGCGAGCGGGGCCCACCCTGGGGAAAGTGCAATGGAGCTTGCAAGTGCGGGCGCGGTGTGGTCCCCCAGAGCTGACTCGGCGCCCCTGCCTGGCTCCTCCTGTGGGCGCCGTGTGTCTCCCCGCTCTCTGTCCTGGGAACCCCCAGCACGTGTGGTGAATTAAGTCCACTAAAGGCAGCCACTTACAAAAGGACAGGGACCGTAGGACTTTGCAGAGCATTCCTGAGCTGCAAGTTTTCTTAATATGTTTCCATTCGAGCACCCGTGAGGAAAGGTGGCCCCCGTGACGGAGTGACCGCACTCCGATCGTTACACACTGAGTAGGATTATCCGGAGCACCAGCGCGTTTTCCATGGCAAGTGTAAACGCGTGCCCGGGTTTGGGGTTGTCATCTGCTGACTGATTACTTGCCAGTGAGCTGCTGCTCTTCTCTCACCTCCTGTTTGTAGTGAACGGTGATGTCTCAGTGTAAGTACTAATTCTGCGTTTTCCAGCATTTTCAACCCAAGAGTTTTTTATTTTTTTTATTTTTATTTTTTACTTTTTTAAGATTTTATTTATTTATTTTCAGAGAGAGGAGAAGGAAGGGAGAAGGAGCAATGTATGGTTGCCTCTCACATGGCCCTCACTGGGGACCTGGCTCCGCAACCCAGGCATGTGCCCTGACTGGGAATCGAACCGGGACCCTCTGGTTCCCAGCCCGCGCTCAATCCACTGAGCTATACCAGCCGGGGCGAGTTTTTTATTTTTTAAAGGTTTTATTTGTTTATTTTAGACAGGGGAAGAGAGGGAGAAAAAGAGGGAGAGAACCATCAATGTGTGGTTGCCTCTCTTGCGCCCCCTACTGGGGACCTGGCCCACAACTCACACACGTGCCCTGACTGGGAATCAAACCAGCGACCCTTTGGTTCGCAGACCGACACTCGGTCCGCTGAGTCACACCCACCAGGGCCAACCTAAGAATTTGTTTATGCTTTGCATGGAGAGCTTTGCTCCTCATGTGAGAACGCCCTGTGAAACCCACGAGCACGTGTTGGGTTATGCGTTTTCTTTTCCCTCTAGTTTTGGGTAGTCTTTGCAAAGCGACGCATGCCAGGGAGGACTCCGGCGTCTCGGATGCGCGGAGGCTCTTCCCTCTGATGGCATCATCAGAGCCGGTTGCTCAGAGTCTGTTCGGTGAGTTGGAGGCAGATACAGGAGCCGCTGGCCTCTGGCTTCTTTGTGTACTGATGTCAGAGGTCTGGTAGGTCACTAGGCAGAGGCTCAGAAGGTGTCCATGACTCGCTAAGTGACGGAGCCAGAACGCAAGCTTGTCGCCTGGCCCCCCAAACCCGGACCCCCGCAGCAGGAGGTGAGTGTAAGGGCGGAGTGCAGAGCTGGACACAGTATCTGTCCATCGCTTCAGCAAAACGCAACATCTCTTGGCCCGCAGCCATCCAAGGAGCAGGGGAGCGATTGAATTTTTAAGACCCGTGGTTGATCAAAATTTATTCCAACTAATTCTGTAACATGCATCTCTTGCTACCTTCCTGAGACCCCATCAGTGAGTCAAACGCAGTTATCCTTCTAGGATGTCGGTCAGCCTCAAACTCCTGGGAACAGAAATTTGCCGCACAGCCAGGCCCCTCCCCCAGAGAGCGTCCTGCCGGAAGGAAGCCATTCACCTTCAGAAACACTCCCCGGGTCCTGGCACTGGGGGCTCTGTGGCCTGCGCCAGCGTCCCATCAACACTGGGGTCCCCTGGGACGATGCCGCTGTCACTGCTCCGCACTGAGGGCGCCGCCGAGCCCATTGCAGACCCCGCAGTCCAGCGTGTGGGAGCCACACCGGCCCCCTTCCACCCTCGAGTTTCGGCCTCTGCTAGCTACTACTGAAGAGTCAGAGACAGGGATGACGTGCTGCAAAACGAAAAGCACGGGAGTTTCGTTTTTAATTTTCTTCTCTGTTTCTTTCGACAGTTGAAGGGGAAGAAGCCCCCAGTGGCACCCAACGGGGTGGCGGGAAGAGGCAAGGCCGCAGGTGGTCCGCAGAAGAAGGCCACCTCCGCCTCCGGCGTGACACGCACACCTTCCAGTAAGTGCCTCGCTCCTCCTCCGGTCCAGCTGGGGCTGCCGTCAGCCGGCTGGGGCTGGGCGGGCGCCTGTCCCCTCCCTCTGCAGAGAGAGTGCCGGGAGTGGGGCCCGTGGGAGACGGGAACCTGGAGCCGTGCTGCCCAGTCTCAGCTGCGGGTCGGGAGGGCGGCCTGAACCAGCCCGCGTGACTGCTCCTCGTGCGCACGGGGAAGAGCAGCTGGTGGCCTGACTCCAGGACTGGTTACGCCGACTTCGGTCGCAGCCCCCGGAGGGGCAGGGACAGCTGCAGGGCCCTGGCTCTGGGTTGGGGAGCTTGGTTTGTGTCTCTGATCTGTCGGTGACTTAGACACTTTGGTCAAGTTGCACGAACTCTAAACTCAGCTCCTGTAGTGGGAGGTAGATGATTGGCTACGTGGTTTCCATGACGAAACGGTCGGTAACCGCGGGCCTCCCAGCCCTGGAGGGACACGGGCGCATAAGAAACCCTCACCGTCCACCGCAGGCCCGTGTCTGCTCCTCCTGCCGGCTCTCAGGGCCGCCCCTCAGGGTCGCTGCCGCTGTCTGCCCACGGCCCTCACGTGCGGACAGTCTCTGGGCGGCCCAGGGGCTCCCTGGGGCTCAGGAGCTGCCCCCGTGGGCACTGCGAGGGAACCTCAGGATTGGGAGTGCACGGGGGTGTTCTCGGACCAGCCTGGAGCTGCTCTGCAGTGCAGGCTGCTCCTGCCCCCCGGCCCCAGTGTGTTCTCCACCTGGGCTGTGCCCCGACGCTCCCCAGGGCAGTCGGGGTTCCGAGTCACGCGCGGTGCCATTGCCGCGTGGCGGCCCGCTTTGTTGTGCGAGACCCAAGTCACAGGAAAGTCGTCTCTTTCGGTCACTGGGCTGATTTCATTTCCCAGGTGATTTATCCCTTTATTTCATGAGACCTTCTGGAGGAATTGTTATTAACTGCGGTGACATCTAATGGTGACAAATGAGAACGGTAATTGCATTCTGTGTTTTTGCTGAGTCCAGCCAATTGCATTGTAGATCAGACAGGGCTTATCGCCTGGGGGCCGACCGAGAGAGGGCGATTCACAGCTTTGCTGCGGAAACATCTCAGTTTGGAAACCAGCGACCTGAGTTTAGATATCGCTCTGTTTGCAGAGCAGGCCCTGGTCCTGAGCCACGGCCTGTAGCGCTCCCGTTTCCGGTGGTCAGCGCAGGCTGCGACCCGCCCAGGGCCCTCCGTGTGTCTGTCTGTTTCTCAGCGAGGGGACTGGGGGGGCCCCAGGGTGACGTCTTGCTGGCCTTCAAAGGGCACTCCGTCATAGCCCCTGTGGCACAGAACCGGTGAATTCGGCATTTAGGCGTGATTCGAGAAACGGCTCATCTTTGCCTCTGAGTGGGCAGAGCTCGGGGTGCTGGCAGCACCGAGGGCGGCCAGAGCCTCCGGGGAGTGTCCACCACGTCCCAGGCACCACACGCTTCCATGGGACGGGTGTTTGGAACAAATGTCAAATTTCTAAATAACCCGCAAGGTGGGCCTTAGCACATCTGCTTCGCAGAGAGTGAAGCTGAGGCCCAGGGAGTGGCAGCCACCGCCCGTGGGGTCCACCGCGTTGAGCTCCAAGGCGGTGTCTGCTGCGGGCGGGCGGCCCCCTCGCTCTGGGCGTGGCTCACTGGCTGCCCGCCGAAGTGCATGCTGGGAAGGGAGAGCGTTCAGGGATTTCTTAAGGTTCTGTTTTCAATTTTAAGTGTTGTGTTAAAGAACACCGAATGCTGTGAGCTGGTTCCCACCGGGCCCGTTCTTGACCTTGCTGAACTAACAAGCTCGCCAACATCAACGCTGTTCCTGCGCGGGTGATGGGGGCGCTTTGTGGACCGCCCTCTTTGTCCGCCGCTAACCCTGACTCCTCTCGCTTCCTTGTTTCCAAGATGCTGACCAGTACAAATATGGCAAGAACCGGGTCGAAGCAGACGCCCGGCTGCTGCAGACCAAGGAGGAGGAGCTGCTGAGGCGGAAGGAAGCCCTGAGGACCAGGCTGGCCCAGCTCCGGAAGGAGAGGAAGGACCTGCGGGCCGCCATTGACGTGAATGCCGGTAGGAGTGGCGCCCGGTCTGAGCGAGTCTGGGTCCCTCTGCCTGCCCACGGCTCGCTGGCCAGGCTCTCCTGAGCGTGCTGCTTGGATGCTGGAGGCCGTGCTGGTTGGCCCAGGGCAGGTGCTCGGGGGCCTCCAGGGCTTGGGAGCTGGTCCGCCTCCCATGCTGACGGCAGGCACTGTCGAGAGCAAGTGCCCTCCTCCCGGTCTGTGGACGCCGCTCGCATTATGGCCTGAACTCCACTTTCTGTCTCCCACCCCCACTCCCCATCCCGGACCATGGAAAAATTGTCTTCCATAAAACCAGTCCCTGATGCCAAAAAGGTTGGGGACTGCTGGCTTGTCACCAGTTGCCCGAGGGCTCACGTTTCGGGCACTGAGCACAATGAGGCACTTGGGTCCCTCAGCGGAGGGCGGTGCCCGGGCACAGGTAGCACTCAGAGCCCGGTCAGAGGTCGCTGTGTAGGCGCCGGAGCCCTCGCTCCCGAGAAGGCACCGCTGAGAGCGAGGCAGCGTCTGGTTCTTGGAAGGGGTCTGGGGAGGTGGGTTAGTGGCAGCAACCCACAGAGAGGGCCTGAGCGTGGAGTGGTCATGGGGACCGGTCAGGGCCAGAGCTGTGTCTGGACGGGGTGGGCTTGTCCCTGCTGTGGGGGCTGGGGTGGGGGTCCCGGCCCTGGGGAGGGAACTGCTGAAATACATGCCTCAGGCCCAGGACTGGGAGGGGCGCAGGCCGGTGCGGGGAGCCAGGAAGGCCCGAAGGGGAGGCGCTGGCTCCAGGTGGCTCCGTGTGTGGGAGGAGCTGGTGCCCGTGGGGCCTGAGCCTTCCTGGATTCGGCGCTGGCGGGGTTTGTAGGCAAGGATGCACTGTGGAGTTGGAATGCCCGGGCAGAGATGGCTCACAGGAGGGGCAGGAGGCGGGGCCCCGCACTGAGCGCCAGGCCACTCGGGGAGTTGGACACAGCGCAGCATTGGAGGGTGGGGTAGGAGCGGAAGGTGGAGATGCAGAGGTCTCCGGCGGGGCCATGTGCGCGGGCTGGTCCGCCCCGAGGAGTTGGTTTCCTAACCTGTCCGGAGGGCACGGGGCCTGCCTTCCTGTGTTGCTGCCACACACTTCGAACAGTGGAAGCGAATGCGCCCGAGCATGGGCCGCCCCGGCGGGGAGCGAGCTGTGCCTGAGTGTGGGGCGGAGGGTTAGCACATAAACTCGTTCAGGCTTTTCAAGTCAGCGGCCCCTTGGGAAGCCACACTGTTTAAGTTCCACATTTTCTGAGTGCTCTGAGGCCCATCTGTGAGACTCAATCTCCTCTTCCTGGTCCCTATCCTTCCTGCTGCAGCAAAGGAAGTGTGAGGAGAGGACGCTGTTCCTTTAAGGGGCGGCTGAGTGAGGGTTTCCTGGGAAGGATACAGGCTGGGCTGCGGGGCCCAGCTGGACAGGGTCCCTGCAGGCGCCCGAGGGTCTGCCTGGTGGGGCGTGCAGCCAGGTGTCTCTCCACCCCCAGGCAGGAAGACGCAGCTGGTGCTGGAGGAGAAGCTGAAGGCGCTGGAGGAGGAGTGCCGGCAGCGGGAGTCGGAGCGCGTCAGCCTGGAGCTGGAGCTGACCGAGGTCAAGGAGAGCCTCCGGAAGGCGCTGGCCGGCGGGATCACTCTGGGGCTGGCCATCGAGCCCCGGTCAGGGACCTCAAGTCCGCAGGTAATGCCCCTATGCAGCGGCATGGTCACCGTGCGCAGAGAAAATGCCCGTGTTCCTCTCTCGTGTGGCCGCTTCTCATCCCCAGCCTCACCCGGCACCCCGAGGCACAGCGCACGTCGGCTGGGGCGCTGTCTCGGGGGCCTGAGCACCCGCACGAAGCGCGCCGTTGCTTCCTCGAGCACCTTCCCAGGAGAAGGGGGGGCCCGGCCTGTGTCCTCCACTCTGCGAGACCCGACTGCTGTGGGTACAGTTCTCGTCTCCTCTGAGCCAGGTCCTAGTTTGGGGCCAGCTCTCGAGACAAACTCTAGCGCAAGGTTGCAGATTTGTACAGAGGTCTCGCCTGCGCTGCGAACGTGCCCGATGTGGGGGACGGACCAGCGCGGTCTGGGTCCTCTGAGATGCGAACAGCACACGTGCAAATCCGGGCAGAGTTCCACCGTAATGGCAGTGACGCTCTCTGCCTCATTGGTCTTTTCTACAGGGTTATTCCATCAAGTCCTTGCCACCCCGTGTGTCAAATGGGGGCACTCGAGGCCCATGGAGGAAAGGGACCCTGCCTGAGAATAGGTGGTGGATGTCAGACAGACCCAAACTCAGCCCCTGCCCCTCCCTCACCAGCACCACGTGCCTGCTGGTCCTTCTTTCCAAGCTGCTTGCAAGGCCCAGGGCCCCCCCAGCAGGGTGCGGGTCCACCGCAAGGCATGCGGATTTACGGACACGGGGTGGTGCCAGAGCCTGCCACCCGCCTCCCCGCTTCCCGGTGGCCCTGCCGCCCCCACTCCCCGCAGAGACTCTCTCCAACCTCCCCCTTCTCCAGGCTCCTGTCCTGCCTGGTGACCACCCCCCACTTCTAGAGGTGCCTCCCCAACTTGGCCACACTAATTCTGGCAGCACAGCCAGCCTCCCAAAGCCACACCCCCACCCATGGGCCCATTCTTCCAGCTGCAGCTGAGTCAAGTGTCCCCAGCCAGCCTCTGAGGTCACTCACCTTCTCGAAGCCGTGGGTTTTCTTCTGTAAAACGGGTATGACGATATCGCCTGCTCCAGGACCATGCCCTTAAGAGCTCTCGGCTCAGTGCCTGGTCAAAGAAAATGTGTCTCCCTCCCTCCCTCAACAAGTTAGGGGTACGTGATGAGCTCCCTGGGGGCCCAGGCGCCGCTCCCGGCCCAGCAGTGAGCAGAGGAGAGTTGCTGTTTCTGTGGAGCTCATACCCCGGGGAGGGAGACAGTCCCGGGAAAGAGCTGTGCCAGGCGTGGTTCGTGCCGTGGAGAGCCTTGCGCAAGCGCGGGGGAGTTAGCACCCACCCCAGGCGGGGGTGGTGCAGGCTTCCCAGGGTCCGACGGGCCGGGCCGGGGCACAGGGAGGCCAGCTCTGACTGGAGGTGGCAGTGAGGCGGTGAGCGTGGCTGGTGAGGTGTAGGCGGCTGTCCTTGGTGCGTCCTGACCCCTGAGCCCCTCCAGACCCTCATCAGCGTGGGCTGGAGGCAGGATAGCATGCAGCCCTTTGATCTCCCTGGAGGGTGGACTGAGGAATGACCGCCGCCCTTGGTGGGGGCTGGACCCCAGACCCCACCCTCCACTGGCCTCTCGGGCCCCGTCGACCTTCTCTCCTGTACCCCCCACTCTCCTCGCACGTCCTCCGAAGCGTCTGAAGGTGCGCTGGTTTGTCCTGCGTGCTAACAGACGATGTGGCCATGGCCCCACCTTCGCCCCCAGTCACGGCCCCGTGTCTCCCGCCGAAGCCCAGGCTCCTGGGAGCAGCTGCCCCTGCTCGGGTGCCCCATTCGGCCCGCCTGCCCCTGCCGCTGCGGTCCCCGGACCTGTGCGTGCTGCGCCTCTCCCTCCTGCTCCGATTCCAGAGTCCTCTTCGCGGCCAGCTCCCACCCGTGTCCGCAGCAGGCACGCTCTGCCCCGTCTCCGCGGTCTCCCTCTGGCCCCGGTGCAGCCTCTCTCTCTTCTGGCCCAAACAGTTGAGCCTGGGCCTTGGGGAGGCTCGGTGCCCTCAGTCACGTGCTTGCTGCTTCCTCTCCTGGGCCATTGCCGCCCGGCATGGCAGCGCCTGACGTCATTCCCATCAAGGCCGTGTCCCTGGAGTAGCAGCTTGTTAGATGGACACCTCCTGGGGGGGGGGGCACATGTTCACCCCTCCTTTACTACCCCCTACCCCCCAACCCCCGTGCACCGGTCTGGTTAACCAGAACCAACCACTCGGGCTGCCTGGGCCCCGTGGTCCGTAGTCCCTGCGGGGGGTTCTTCGCAGCCTATTTCCCCGGTACCTGAAACTCCATTCTCCTGAGAGGATGCGCCGTCCGGCCCAGCCGGGAGCCGCAGGGCAGGCCCTCCACTGTGGTTGCGGGGTGCCTTCCCTGGGCACTGGGTTGCAATAGGCACCGCCAGCTGCCCACGCTTCTCCGGAGGGCAGCATGCCATCTCCCTGGAAGGACCACGCGTGGCAGTCCTGGGGCCCGAACTGCCCCTTGGTTCCACTCTTAGTTTCGGGAAACGCCTTCCTCCCGCCCGTGTGTAAACTGCATGAAGTCCAAAACCCTTGGTGCGACCCTGTGCCTGGCTCGTGCCAGTGGGCCCGCCCGTCCACGTGTGCGACTCTGACCTCATGGCGCCTCCACTGTGGCTGCTGAGGCGGCGGTGGCTGCCAGAGCTCCTGGGAGCCGGCGCCAGCACGAGGCTGGTGAGGGGCCTTCCCCTCTTCCAGCGTGACCAGCAGGGTGGAGCGCCCTCTGAGCCTCAGTCTTTCTATCTGTGAAACGGACATTTAGCCAATGCTCTTAGACTTGGGCACAGACCACACACATATCCACTGTACTTGATCTGGGTGTCCCTGTGTTTGCCAATTTCCAACTCCCCATTTTTCTAATAAGCAAACCATCCCTGCTGGGAAGCAGGGGCAGCCTGGGGCGCCTCACATGGGTCTCCCCTCTCTATTGACAGTCCCCGGGGAGCAGGCACCGGCCGCTGGAGAGCTCGCCCCTGTCCAGCTGCGAGACCAGCGATGCCGAGGGCCCGGTGCCCGTGAACAGCGCCGCTGTCCTGAAGCAGAGCCAGCTGGCCGGCAGCGCCCCCTGCCGCGGCCACGTGCTTCGGAAGGCCAAGGTCAGTCCCTCCTCATTCTCAGGGCACAGACCTTCCGGCCTCAGGACCTCATGGGAGGGACGGGGCAGCCAGGTTTGTCCTCCTGTCCAGTCCCATGGCCTCCCCCTCGAATGCCACTTGTGACCAGCCTCCAGGGTCTGGCTGCGGGCGGGCCCTTGGGAGCCGTCCGCTCTCGGGCGCAGCTCCAGGCCCCCCACCCCCCGAGGCCTTGGCCAGGAAAGCCCTCGGCTCTGGGTCTCGGTCAGAAGGGCGGGACTCCAGGCTCCTACCGACGGGTGACCAGGTGACCCGGGTGACCTGGGACTCTGTCCAGACACACTGCTCTCCCCAGTCTCCCTACCTGCAGCCCCGTCAACCCTGTGTCCAAGGTGCAGTGGGAGCCCCCGGGGTCCTTCCTGCTGAGTCTCCTTCTGATGGGGTCAGCCACCGACAGCTTGTGGCGTCAGCTGCAAACTCTCAGGCAAATTTAAAAACTACTCCTGTTGACTGGCGCGCACAGCCCTCGGCGGCGGTGACAGAGTGTGCCCACAGGACAGCTGTGCTCAGCACGGAGGCACTCGTTCGTGCTGGTGAACTCCAGTCGTGTGCTGCGCTGGAGCTGACGCCTCCCTTCACGGGGCGGGGCCTCCGTTGCTGTGGCCGCCGGCCTGCCTGGGCGAGTCTGACGCCAGTGCTGGTTAGAGGCGCGTGCGCTCTGCCGGGTGCGCACCCTGTGTCCACTCGCTGCACACAGCATGGCCCGCGAGGGCACTGGCGGCCGCCTCCCGGACCAGACCGTGGGTCCTCCGCAGCAGGGGCGGCCCTGCCTGCGACCGGGCCGCACTGACCCTATTTCTGGCGTCCAGAGTCTGCTGACTCTGTGGTGTTTTGAGGACCGCCACTGGCCCGTCTCCCACCGCAGCCATGCGCCCACCTTAGGTCCCAGGTCCCATGTCCCGGCGCCTCGCCGTGCGACCGACGCACCTGCTCTCACTTCCCTCACCAGGAGTGGGAGCTGAAGAACGGGACGTAGAGGAGACCGACGTCGCGGGAGCCGGACACGCCACGTGGGCCTGCCGCAGGACGCCGAGACCCTCCGAGTATTTTTCTACTGTATGACGGTGCCCCTTAAAGGAATTTACCCGCAACCCTTGGTTTCCCACTTGATTTGTTACAGACAGAAAGGGAGGACAGGCGACAGGAGACCACCCTCCAGCGAGGGGTGGTGACAGCTGTCACCCACGTGAGTGCCAGGCCGCCGGCCGCGGGCCAGAGGGGTAGGGCCTAAGCAGGGGTCAGGGGCCGAGGGTGGCCGTCCACCAGCGGCCGCACAGCTGGCGGCCTTGAGGGAACCCGTGACCGTGTGTCTGTGCCCCCTGCCCCCTGGTCCCTAGAGGTGAAGGCCTGAGATGCTGCTCCGTGACCGCGTTTTGACCTTTCCGTTTCTTTGGGACAGATGCTTTGTCACCAGGACAGGAGACGCGCCTTTCTTTGGGAAGGCTTGAACGTTTCCCGTGAGCGCGGCGCGTGGCACTCGGGTTCTCAGAGCCCCGCGCCCCGCGCTGTTGTCTGTGCTGCTCCGGGAAGGCGGCTCCGCTCGGTGGCTCTGCCCTGTGTGACCCCCGCTCCTGCCCCCGCTTCTGCACGCGGGGAGCTGGAGGGCTCGTGGGGCGCACGGTTGGCAGCTCCTGGGAGTCGCGGTTACAGAGCCGTGACGTTGTGGAGCTCGGCGGGGGGGGCCTCCCAGAGCTCCTCGCCAGCCCTCCCCCGCCCCAGTGTGCAGATGGAAGCCACGAGTGCACCGTGGACTTGGGCTCATGGGCCTCGCCACCGCCTGTCTTGTCGGCCTCCCGAGCGGTGTTCCTGGGGGCGCCCAGGCGCTGAGGCACAGGAGGGACAGAGAGAGCCAGCCACTGTGCTGTGGCCTCGGAACAGACCCCCTTTCATCTGCAGGGACTTTGTCCTGAAGGGTCTATCCCCAGGAGCCCTCTGTGGGCCGGCGCCTGGACCCGGGGCCCACGCACACAGGGCTCTTCCTCCCAGCCGGGGCTGCGGTGAGGGGCGGGTGACGCAGGCCTTGACTGGCCCCTAGAAGGAGGCTCCCATTCCCGTGTGGGGACTGATGGCAGCACAGCAGGGTCCCCTGCTTGTCCCCAAGACCCTCTCAGTGCACATGCGGGGCCCCTGGGGCCAGATTGTTGTCCCATGTCCTGGATCATGCCCAAGGGGATGGGCTCAGCCGGAAGCTGGTCTCGGGCATGTGGGGACCTGCACCTGGGACCTGATGCCACTGCAGAGCCACCTGCCAGGGGCGTGGGGGTCACGAGCTGCCATCACCTTGCACTGTCCCTCTGACCCCTTCCCACAGGGCAGCAGGCTGAGGGGCATCACGCTGGTGTGTAGTGGGGGGCCTCCGGGGGGGTCCGCAGCACAGCCGCTCCCCTGTGAGGGAAGGCCCGTCTCCCAGATGTCTTTGCTGCCGTGGCGAACACAGCTTCTCCGGTTAAGGCTCTTGGCTGTTGTGCTTGGCAGCCAGCTCTGCCCAGAGAACTGCCAGGTGGACTGTTGCTAGACAGGAGGTCCTGGCAGCCTGCGTCCTTGACCTTTGCTGGCAGCAAGGGCAGCACCAGCGTGGCCAGTGGACAGCGCCTCGGCCGCGTCCGTGGGCTGGGCCCCGGGCCCCGGGCCCCGATGCCTGGCGGACGCATGTGGTGTATGTTAAGCCCGAGGGTTTTAAATTCCCTCCCGTCACCCGAGCCATGTAAGGTGGACGGAAGTCCTGTGGGTCCGGGAGCCCTTTACAGCGGGTCCCCGCGGACGTGGCTGCCGGCGTCCACTGTGACAGCTGGCTCCCTCCGCACTCCAGGTTTGATCAGAAGTCAGTCTAAAGTCCTTGCTCCAAAATAAGTTATTTATTTGTATATGTTCAATAAATATAGTTTCTAATTTATATCTGTACATACTCGACACGCACCGGGCATCTTGTCAGAATTCCGACAGTGGTCTTGGTCTGTGACCCCGCCCGCCCCGGGCAGCTGAAGCTCTGCCCGCCTGGGAGCAGGCCGCCCGTTGACGGACTGTCCTGGTCCCAGGGAGCTGGCCAAACCCTCGGAGGCTCCTGCCCAGAGGGGAGAGAAACGGGGAGGCGGGGGGGACGGGACGGAAGGGGCAGCCTCTCCTGGCCCTTCTTCCTGTGGGAACCGGAACCCGCACTTGGCCTCCGGCTTCAGGTTTTATTTTGATAAAGTGCCATCAATTCAAAATCCCACCACTTTTATATTTTTATAATGTTTTTAACTCGCTCACCCGGCTTTGCACAGAAGCAGTGCTGGTGAAGGGCCTCCTGTGTCGCTGCCAGGGCCCGGTGCGGGGGTGTGTCCCCTCTGCCACAGGGTCCCGAGGGCCCCGCGGGCAGCCCTGCAGCTCTCCCCATGACCCCAGCCCGGCCCCAACGCCGGTGTGCCACGCCCCCTCGCCGCCCCTGGGTGGTTTCGGGCCGTTTCTGAGAACCCCAAACCACTCTCGTAGGTTAGGGGTTTGCCACCCTCTGCAAAGTCTTCAAAGCGCATGTGTCCGAGGCCCTGGAAGCCGCTGGAGGAGCCCGGGTTCGCTTGGTCAGGGCCACAGTGACACTTGCGTGTGGATTCTGCGGGGACCGCTGTGGTCACATCCTGTCTTCCCAGGAGACCGTTCTCCACCAAGGTGCTGTCGAAGGACCAGCTCGCTAGCCATCGTTTTCTGTTTCTTCACGTCGTGTGGCAGGACCCCCCACCCTCGAATGGGCCGTGGGGGGCACGCGCCCAGGCTGGGCCTCTGTCCCCAGGGGAAATGGCACCGTCCACCCCCTCAGCCGCTGGGTGCCCCAGTCAGCCTGTGGGTCCCGAGAGCAGCCTGTCCCACGCTCGGCGACCACGGTCCCCACCGGGGCGCCCCTGGCCTCCTCCGAGGGCTGCGGCCTTCCTCTTTCCCATGATGATGTGTGACAGGAAAGGTCATTTCAAATCAGGGCACAGCTTTAAAGAAGGCGGTTGTGGTTACTTTGTCCCTGCCGTTACTGCAGTCTGCTGCCCCCCCGACCGGCAGGGCGGTGCAAGGCAGACCGCCAGTGGGCGGGAACCTTCCTGTCGCCCACACAGGACACAGCATCACGGGGAAGGCGGAGCCACCCCTGCCTGGGACGCAGCCCGGGCAGGACAGCAGGTCAGCTGGGCGCTGGCCGCAGACACGCCTGTTCCCCGCGCTCTGCGAGCCGCTGCCAGGCCCGCCAGCCCAGGGTCACCTGTGCGGGGTACACGCACCGTCGGGGCCCTCCCTGTTGCCATGGGGACATCAGTCACAATTCTTAGGGACCAAAGGTGTTTTTAATAAGATGATCTTTGTATTTCATTTTCTACTGAGAAGGGCTGTTTAAATTTTGACACCAACTTTCAAACGACAGGTCTTCAGCGTTGCTCGGCCGCGGCTGTGCACTGTGAAATGTTTTCATATCAAGAATGTAATTATTTCCTTACTGTATTTTTTAAAAACTAAAGTCATATTTAAAATTCTCTTTGAAAGAAGCAGGCAGGAAACAGGACAGATTTTGTTTAATCACATATGTTTGTCGTGCCCACTTTAAATGACTGTAAATATGTTCTCACTGCTTCTTGGCGTATTTAATTCATCGCGTGGAAGTCTGTACCGGGAGAAGCGCGTGCCTCACCCGGCCTCTTCCCTGTGGACTCGCGGCTGCTCCGCACGGTGCGGCCTGGACGGGCGCCGGCCTGCGGCGTGACTCGAGTGCGTGTTCTCAATAAAACTCTGCCTCCCACCTGGCCTCTGTGTCTCGACCAACTGGGCGTGACAGCGGCGGGACAGACATCCCTGGGTGTCTCTGGAACTGACCCTAGAGGTCCCTGGGCCGGGAGTGGTGGGAAGTGGTGGGGAAGGGGGAGGGGTGTGCTGTGTGTCTATTAGCAAAAGGGCTCTTTCAGGAAAGACCCATAATTTTTTTCTTACGTGACTTTTAGTCCACAGAGTCGAATACTCGATTCAAGAAACGTCTGTGCACCTGTGGGCGCCAGGCTCCGCACCTGGCGCAGGAAATGGGAATGACCCGGTGTGATCGGTTCCAGGCAGCCCCAGTGCACCCTGCAAGTGCAGACAGTCTGGGGGCTCGCAGGAGGAGCCCTGCCTCTGGGGCTGTGGGGGCGGGTGCGCGGGGTCAGGGTCTGAGCTGGATCGCACAAGGAGGGAGGAGGCCGCTGACTCCTGGGGGCCCCGGGGCGACGATGACGAAAGCAGGAATAAACAGGACATACTCGGGGTCACAAGTCCCCTGCCCTCCGTGAACGCCCCCCACCAGGCCGAGGCACAGGCGGGGAGGGCAGGGCACAGGGGGCTTTTGAGGCTGAAGGGAAGTGGGCTGGTGAGGTGCTTGCCGCTGCAAGCGGCAGAAGACCCCATTCGGGCTGCACCTGCAGGCAGCCCGCCAGCCCTCGGCCCCACCCAGCCCGGGGCCACCCACCTGGCAGACCAGCGCCAGCAGCGCAGTGCCTGTCAAGGCCCCAGGTCCTTCCCGCCTGCCCTCTCTGCTGCCCTCAGACCCTTCTGGTTGGGCCTCAGCCCCCAGGCCAGGCACAGCGGCAGTGGGAGAGCCCTCCCAGGGCAGCGGGGGAGCAGTCGGGAGGGGCTGGCGGTCCAGGCTAGACCGTGTGCTAGTCTCCGAGGGCCCTGCCGGCGCCCGGGGGCGGGGTGGGGGGCCGGGGGTGAGGGAGGCCAGCTCACTGAATCCCCGAGGCGGCAATTACCAACAGCAGCGGCACAGCCGCTCCCTGTCCTTGCGTGCGCCCCGACACCGTTCCTGCCTGCTGGCATCCATCACCCCTTGGCTGCGAAAGGGGAGACCTGAGGTTTTCATTTCCTGGACGGTTCGCATGTCCAAGTGTTTTTCTGCTTCCTGTGCCCGTGAGGATCTCAGGCTCCTTGGCAAGTCTCCGCGATCTTCCTGCTTTGTCCTCCGGCCCTCGGGCCACAGCAGGGCCTCCACCCGGCCCGCGTTTACCCGTTCGTTCTGTCCGGAAGCGCCCGGGGCTTTCTGCTCCTTACCTTCCCCACTCAGAAATCCCCTCGGGTCGACCTCTGCCCCGCCCCCAGGCCTGGCCCTCTGAGGTCGGCTCGCTGGGCCCTGCCCCGCCCCTCACTCCTCTTGCTTTCAGAGCGAGTTCCCCTGCCCTCCGCGGGCCAGACGTGAACGGCCCCAGCATTTCCACTCCCCTCATCCAGCACCAGTGGGTGGCGCCCGCACCCCACTCTGCTGTGGACGTCACCGTCCTGTTCAAAGGCGGCATGTTTGCCTGCATTTCACATCAAAACACATCTCGTTTCTAGAATTTTCTCAGGCTTCCTTCAGCAAGCTCTTGTCCACAAGCTGTGCCTCTTCCCCAACTGCACGGGGCAGCCCTCCGCTGTTTCAGACCGGAAGGATCCTTTTCCCTGCCTGAGTCTCGCTGCCATCTTTCCCCGTCACTCGCCCTTGGGTGAGGAGCGCCCCCTGCAGACGCCGTGTCTCCAGTGCTCGAGCTGTGCGCCCTGCTCACCGTGTTTGGAGCTGATGGAACCTTTCCCTACACCCTCCCTGCAGGCAGTGTGGCACACGCAGCCCCCAGACAAGTCCCACGGGCCTAGCAGGCCGTGGCTGTTTGCACCTCCAGAACTGAGGCGGGGTCCCCCCTGAACCCACGGTCTGAGATGGAGGCTGCAGACCAAGCTTTTACCTCTGCATCCTCTGCAGCATTCTGTGGTTGTCCTTTGTCCCCAGTGCAGGGACACGGGGCAACCTCCCTCTGGTTTGGGGCGAGGGTGAGGAGCACGTGACTCAAGATTAACACAGTGAGCTCCAGGGGTTCCTCTGGGACGGCCACATGACCTGACCGGAGCCCCCAGACTTTATGGAAAGGTGCCAGGTCTGGAGCTGCTGCACCCACTTTGTGCCCTGAGGCCTCCTATGTGCCCCAGCACCCGAGCAGCGGAACGTGCTGAGAGGAACAGACCCGAACCACGGTTCCTCCTGTGCCACGATGACCCAGGCCCCCAGCAGGGCCTCCAGCTGCCGACAATTTTACCAACTTCCTCGGCCAACCTGCCTCCTCTCACTCCCGATGACTGCGCCCGGCCTCCTCCTGTCCCCCGAGCCCCGGCTCCCTCCTCACTCTAAGACTCTGCCCCGCCACCTCCCTAGGCACCGGCTCCTCCTCTCTCTGCTCATTCTCATCCCACGCACACACCACCGTCTGCACACTCCCAGCCCCCAGCCTCGCCTGCACCCAGCTACTGCCCTAGTTCTCCGTGCAAGTCACGAGAACATTCCAGAAAGCATCATTAAGCACTCTAATTCCTCACTTCCTGTGACAACCTTGACCCATTCCTGGAGAGGCGTCAGTCCTCACACTCCCGCCCTAGCCACCAGGCCCAGCCACACAGAGATACCCGCCCCCACCCTGACTCCGGCTCTGGTGCGCCTGGCCGCCCACAACCGTGAGGGGGGCAGCGGCCCCGTCCTGTGGGGTTGCTGCCCGAACTGCGCGTGGCTCAAGGGCTGGCCTCCGTGCCTACTGCTGTGCCGGCGGCTCAGCCCTCCTCTGCCTGTTCAGCTGCACACGGTGTGAGGCCCCTCAGGGCCCCGTGTTGGGGCCGTAACCAGGCTGGCCGCTAGCAACACCCAGGGGCCTGCCTGCCTGGCGCGGCCTGGGGCCCAGAATCCCTGCCAGGTGCCGTCTGTCCGGCCAGGCCTGTCGGTGATTGACAACCTAATCACACAGCTGCCGAGAACGCCTGGCTGGCGCACTGGCGTTCCTGGAGCTGGCAAGGCTGAGCTTGCCGCTGGCAGGGACCTGCTGAGCCCAGCGGGCAGAGGGGTCTTGGGTGGAGGCCCAAGGAGACTGGGAGCCGCTGTGCCGAGCCCTGGCCACCCAGGCCCGTTGGGGACAGCAGTGCTGGGCTGTCATTCCAGCAGCCTGAGGCTCAAAGGACATTTTGACACCCAGTGAAATCTGGGGTGCAGCTGCCAGAGACCCGCAGCACACAGGCAGGGCAGGGTGTCTCCCCGTTCATGGGAACTGAGTGTGGGCGGGGTTTCTCTGGGGGCTGGTCACTGAGCAGGCCTGTGAGGTGCGGAGACCGGTCACCCTCCCCCAGGGACAGGGGTGCTGCCAGTGCCTAGCCTGGGCCGGGGCCCACCTGGGGCTGGACAGTTGGGTCAGTGCTGATGCGGAGCCAGGGCACATGCTGTGGGGCCTGGGGGCGGGGGGCAGTTCTGGGGTGCTGAGGCCTGATTTTGGGTGGGCTGTGCGGAGGATTCAAGGGCTGGGTGCTGCTGGGAGGGGCGTGGGCAACGGCTGGGCACCCCACTGGCCCTCGTCCGGGAGGAGGGGCTCTGTGATGCTGAGGCATCATCCCCACTGGCCATTGTTTTGGGGGTCCATTCATGTTGCGAGGTGACTAGGACATGCTCTTGGTTCTGTCTGCATCCGTCACAGTCACAGGCCTGGTCTGACGAGGTGCTTGTGAGTGTCAGACGGAGCGCCCCACTTCCAGGTCCGGGGGCTCGCTGCAGGGCTGCGCCCGCTGCTGGCAGGACGGTGCCTGGGGCCCCGCCGCCCTCCAGAGCAAGGAGCTGGCGCACCGGGAGTGCTTTGCCGGCCACGTGTCCTGACACAGTGACCGAGAGGGTCAAGGTCAGGGCACACCTCTGGGGGACCCCTGAGTCACAGGCTCGTAATAAGGCAAACACCAATCACACTCGTTTAATCTTTGGTAAAAGCACCACAAATGATGTATTGACTCTTTAAAAGGAAAAATTAAAAAGACTTTATTGCGTCTCTGTCGTGTGCATGAGCCAAGGACGGCGTGGCCGCGGGCACGTGAGCACTGACCACAAAGAATCCCGAGTGTGCACCCAGAACACGCAGCCCTGCACGCCCGAATGCGTGGGCGCGGGGTGAGGCTGGAGAGGCAGCTAGGTGCCTCCTTCCCAGGTTCCTGGGCCCACACACCCACAACCCTCGGAATGGAGAGAGAGACTCAGAATTCAAGGAAGACGATGACGGGACACCCCACCCGGACAGCAGGGAGAGTGAGCAGAGGGGTCAGAGGCCCAAGCGGTCACGCCCCCAGGCACCGGTGAGCGGGGGGGAAGGGCACCGTGTCCAGGGGACTCCACGCTGACCTTGACCTTGGGCCTGGACACAGTCTGACACTGACGGGAGAGGCAGGTGGGTGGCTGGTGGGACACAGGGCTCCCTAAGGTGTCTTTGGAGACCACTCATGGGCTGGGCAGGGAAAGGGTTTGCGGTAAAGGTCCAGAGACCCCAGCCTCTTCTCCCGTCACCCTCGCCAGCCCCCGCCCTGGTCCTCGGAGGGAGGACACCTGGAAAAGGCACCCAGGAACACCGGCTGGTGGGCGGACGGGTGGGGAAAGGGACCCACGGGGAGCCCACCCTCCCTGTGGCCTCAGAGGCCCCACTTGGGACCTGGCACTGGACTGGAGGGACCCCCCACTCCACCAGGGGGCTGTTCTGGGTGTGTGGCTGCACCCCCGGGCCTTCTGCTCCCACAGGGAACATGGACTAATGTCCCGCGGGCTCCATTCTGGACTTGCCTGTGCCACACCCTCTGAGAGTGCCCTTCCTGGGGCTGGGGGGACCAGGAGGGGAACGGGGGGGGGGACGGGGAGACTGACTGCGGCTTCAAGGCAGAAGGTGAGAGCCCCCCTCCACGGTCACACGCACAGCCTGAGGCAGCGTCCCTGATTCTGGGCACGTGAGTGCGTGGGACCCCGCCGTGGCCTGGGCCCCTCTGCTCCTGTCTGTGCTGTGACCCGAGGCAGTCACCCCCTCTCGGAGCCTCAGTTTCTCCACAAGGCGGGCACGCTTGCT
Source organism: Micronycteris hirsuta (assembly GCA_004026765.1). Lineage (NCBI taxonomy): Eukaryota > Metazoa > Chordata > Mammalia > Chiroptera > Phyllostomidae > Micronycteris > Micronycteris hirsuta. The sequence goes on from PVJI01001670.1 coordinate 162,429, forward strand.
CCACCTCCCTAACCCTGATTGGTTCCTGGGTTTCCGTGGCCCCTGAGGCTGCAGGGAGGCGCGGCAGACCTGGCTCCTCTGCGGGCACTCCCACCACGGCACAGGCCCCAGCACCACGGGAGGGCGCCCTGCTGGCTGCGGAGGGGTGGGCCCAGGCCCTGCCCTGTGGCCCGGGGGCAAGGGTGCCGGGGAGGCGAGGGGCAGCCCTGGGCACTCTGGGCTGGGGTTCCCAGAACGGGGCTGACGGCCCCCAGGTGGCTACCAGCTGGCCACACGACAGAAAGCAGAACAAACCAACAGCCACCTGGAGAGGTGTGTACATTACCTGCAGTTTAAAAAGAGAAGGGGCGGCAGGAGGCGGGAGGGTGAGGGGCTGGGTCACAGGCTCGGGGGGGATTCGGGAGGGCTGGACGCCTGCAGGGCCGGCTGGCGTGAGGACAGGAGCCGCCTTCCAGGGGTGGGGTGAGGAGGACTCCGTGTCGGTGCCCTTGCGCGGGGACAGAGCAGGTCTGTGGTTCTGGGACGGTGGGCAGCCAGGCAGGCTCAGCTTCCTGTCCCCAGGACGACCACCCTGGCCACCAGAAGCCAGACCTTGGCTGGGGCCACAGGTGTGAGCAGCCAGGGCAGCGTCTCGAGATCCATGGGCAGAGATGTGCCCAAAGTCGGGTGGGGGTGGCAGGTGGCGCCTGGTGTCCAGGGAGGGTGGCCGTCACCAGGCCCCCTGTGCGTCCCATGAACTGAGCAGAGGCGAGGGCGTCTGTCATCTTGTGTGGGGACAGCTGGAGGAGGTGGCTTCTCCGCGGGTCTCTGAGGGGATGCCAGCCCCGGCGCCAGTGCATCTGTGGCGCTGCGCCCCCACGGGACGGAGCCATGGAGAGGAGACTGCGTAGGCACGGCCCGCACAGGCATCAGCTCACCAGGTAGCTGTGCATTTCTCGGGAGTCTACGCTGAGGACCACGCCGGAGTGGTTCCCTAGGAGACAGAGATGCCCGCCTGTGAGCAGGGCCCTGGCTGGAGCGGGCAGGCGGGGGGCGGGGAGGTGCGGCTGTGTGGAACTCAGGGCCGGCCTTGGCCGGCACCACGGAGCCAACATGCTGTGTGCACTGGTGGTTCCTTCGGCTGTGCGGGTGGTGCGAGGACGCGGCGCGGAGGCAGTGGGGTCCCCATGTGTCCTAGTGAGAGCCCGAGTGGGTGCCGTCGCAAGCAGTGAGCCCCTCAGGTCTCCAGGGGCCAGGCCAAGGCCAGCCCCCTGCTGCCTCGCCCACTGACCTGCGGCAGGGCCGGCCTGGCCCCGGGCATCGGCAGCAGGGGGGTGCGGGAGGGGCTGTGCCCCCTCCAGGCAGCGGGCATTGCGGGCGGCTGTGGTGTGGCTGGGAGGCGGCAGGAGAGAGGGGCACGGTGACGTCAGAGATGCAGGGGTGGTCCCAGGGGCTGCATTCTGTGATCGGGGCAGCCCTGCAGCCCAGGCCGGTGTGGGGGGGGGCCCAGAGCAGCTCCTGGCAAGCTGTCCCTGTCCCCTGCTCTGTGGCACCGCCAGGCGGCAGGAGGGGCCTGCACCTGATTGCTGGGCGAGGCCCCAGCTTTACCATCAGTGACATGGGGTGGCAACGGGGAAGGCGCCAGAGGCACGGGCTGCCTGCTGGCCCCTGGGAGACCCCAGGCCACTTGGAGCCTCGGCAGCCATCTGTCACACCGGCTGCAAGCCACCTGCCTGAAGGTGGGGCCCAGGCTGCAAGGGAGGGCACATGGACCCCCTGCCTGGGGGGGTGGGGGGAGGGGCAGGGTAGAGACCCGGCAGAGAGGCCTTTCCAGGCACAGGGAGGCCACCTGGGGGCCATCAGCCTTGGAGCCGGGAAGTTGGGTTTGACTCCGACTCCGTCTCCTGTCGGCTTGGTGACTTGGGTGGGTGGGGGGCCACCCTGAACCTCGGCTTTGGTCAGGTGTCAGATGCACACGTTGCTGGGTGCCAGCCCACGGGCAGCAAGCTCGGGTAAGCCCGGGAAGCGCTTAGCCCACTGGGGCCCCAGCGAGGGCTCCGGGCACTACAGTCATCACTGTCTCGGGAGGCTGCAGACCGTCAGTCCGCGAGGAGCACGTCTGGGCCACAGGATGTGGGGGGCCATCGAGGTGAGGGGCCAGGAGCCACCGGGGTGCATCGGAGGACAGCCGCCGCTGGCTGGGCACCGCGGGTGAGCGCTCCCCTCCCGGAGCCACACTTCCCATCGCCAAAGAAGTGGCTTCTCAGAGTCTGAGGACCCCGCACACAGGGCGGGGACAGTCCCGACAGTGGCGGCAGCAGCTGGCGTGACAGGAACAGATCGTGTGTGGCTGTGGGCCCTGCCCTCCCAGCACCGCGGGGAGGGGCGGTCACCAGAAGAAGAGGGACGGACAGGAACTGGGGAGGGAGGCGGAGTGGGCCTGAGTTCAGCCCCTGCTCCCAACTGTGCGTGTCTCTGCGCAGCAGCTCAATGCCCTCGGCTCAAAGCAGCCCTGCCTTCTGGGGCTGCTGCAGTGACCGTGCCCACGCAGTGCCCAGAGCCTCAGGCTCCCCGCCGTGGACCGGAGGGGCTGCAGCGTGGACCTGTGTCCCACCCATGGCCTGGCCCGGCCCCCAGCCCACTAGGGACAGAGTCCGGGTCCCCCGCCCCGAAGATGGACAGGCCCCACGGTGGCCTCCACAGACAGCATGCCGCAGGGGCAGCGTGGGACGGACATGGACGAGGGCGCAGCCGCCTCTCTAGCTGTGCCAGGCTCTCGGCCGCCATGCTGTGAGGGGGCCACGCCGCAGGGAGGCCGCCGGCAGGTGCTCGGGAGTTGGAGGGGATGGGGGGCGCCCAGGCTTCCCCTCCAGCTGCGGACGGCAACCTCCAGGGAGACCCAGGGCCGCAGAGACCCCGCGGTCGGCGGGAGCGGGGCACACCGAGCGGGCTCTCCCTGCTGTGCCCAGCCAGGGCGGCGGGAGGAGGTCACTTAGCAAAGCCGCTCTGCAGACTATGAACGGCAGTGCACAGGCGGTCACCTCCCTGGGCGTGATGCCCGGGAAGTCGCCACTGCAGGGAGCAGGCTGGCTGGGAGCGTTGAAGGGGTGACTGGGGAGAGGCCCCCACTTCCTCCTGGAAACCAGCCCCCCTGCTCTCCCGCCCTCTGGACATTCAGGTGCCGCCAGGCACGGTGTGCCAATGCCACGGGCCGCATCGCCGCGTCCGATGGAGGGGACACACCGCACTGTCGGCGGGGGCGGGGGCCGCGGGAGGTGGGCAGGGAGTCTGCCGGGCGGGCGTTACCTAGAGTCCGAGAGTCGAGATCGTCGTCCACAAACCCCTCGGCCTGGATGGCGCCTGGGACGCCCTGGCTGTGGTTCATGGGGCTCGTCATCTCCTGTTCCTTGTCATTGTGCATCTGGGCATACACGGTCCTGCCGGGGCGTTTCCTGCAGGGCAGAGCGGAGCTCAGGGCTCCACCCGGGCCACCAGCCCCTCGGCACACCCAGCAGGGCCCAGACCGCCAGGGTTTGGGGCAGACAAGCTCTCAGGTCTTATCTCCTGCCCCACCTCCTCCAGGAAGCCCTCCATCCTGTGAGCTCGAGTAGCACACAGGGTGCTCCTGTCTGTCGGTGCCCCTGGTGACTGGGCTGAGGACAGGGCGAGGGTATTTCACTCTCTTGTTACCCCACTGCCCACTGACTCTTGGACAGTGGCGTCCTGGGATCCAGCCAGGTGGGCGGGGACACGTGATGCCCACCCGGCTCTGAGAGGTGCTTGCTGAGCCCAGCCTGGGTTCTGCAGCTGTGCCATCCTCCCTCTCCTGCCCCCTCCAGGGGCACAGGGAGAGGACAGCGTGGGCACAGCCCCTGCCCCGGCTGGGCCTGGCTCGGGGCACCAAGGCTCAGAGAGCCGGCTTTCTCAGAGGCCGCTCCTCAAACCTGCCAGTTCTGGGTGCACCTCCAGCCCCGGTGTGGGGTGGTCCTGTGACTGCTTCTGTCCACTGAGGATGGCCACAGGTGGTGTGTCACCTCCTGTCTGGAACATGGACACGTGGACCTAAGTCTGTCCTGAACAAAATACTTCTCTCCTGGTCCGGCCCCAGCCTTGCTGGAAATGGCCCCCCTCGTTCCAGGCCCTGTGTGAGGCGGGCACGCTGCACCCACCACCCCCAGCCCCGGGGACCCATAGTGAGATGGGACTTCAATCTTCGGGGGCTGTGAACCACTGAGCCTTCTGGGCTGGGCCGTGCAGTGGGGGGCGCAGCCTGCGGGCCGCTCCGCCTGCAGCACCCACGGGAGCCAGCCTCCCCGCACACTGTTCCCCGGGACTGCGCTCCACTGTTTCCATGGCAACCCGCCCACCTTCCAGGGCATGGTAAACTCAGTCATGAGCCCTCAGTGTGCCAGGCAACGGGCCATGCCCCTCACCCAGGAGGAGCTTTGTGGGGAAAGAACCTGGGCTCTGTTTGAACTCGAGGTGCCCGTGGGACAATAGGGCCGAGTGTCCGGAAGTCGGCACTTGCACTGGTTTAGAAATCAGGAAAGGCAACAGCCTGGCCACTGCTCCAGACTCTTTGCCCGTCAAACTCCTACTCATCCTATGGGACCCCACTCAGAAATCATCTCCTCAGGGAAGTCCTCCCAGATTTCCTGGACCAACTCGGGTCCCTGTTACACAGTCAGAGCACCTCATGCTGCCCTTTCAGGCGGAACTGAAACACGAGGCAAGTGAAGATGAACCCCAGTTATGCTCTCAGCCAGGAGGCAGCTGAGAGCGCATTACCGATCTCAGGACCAAATGTGCAGGAAAGACAGCTGAGAGGTCTGGAGGGGGTGGGTGGGCCTGGGGGACGGTGGGGCTGGAGGGAGGGACCCTCAGCTTCAGAGCACGGAGCAAAGTGGAGCTGCGGCTCCGCACTGTCCCCAAGGTCAACCCTGACCGGGCAGACCAAGGCCACCGGAGCAGAGCCCACGGGCCAGGAGGAACAAGGGGGTGGAATCTCAAGGCTGCCTTTTGCAGGAAACGAGCCTGGTGACATGTCTTGGTCACGCTGCTCCTGCCAAGGCCCGAGCACCCAGGTGAGCTCAGGTTCACGAGCCTCACGGAGCCCCAGCACAGGCCCTGCCCCTGCCACCCAGGGGTCCCCGTGGAGCCCCTCCCCCTCTGCACCCTGGAGCCTGAGGCTGGCCCAGGAGGGGGCACTGGACGTCCTTGCGCACCCCCACCCCTGCCCCTGGCTCTGGGGCCCCGGGCATGGCCCCTCCAAGGCTGGGCTCCTCTCGGGGTCGGGGGCACAGCAGAGGGGCAGGAGTAGGCGTAGAAGCTCTCTGGGCTGTGAGCGGGGGGGGGCACCAGAGGGGAGTCAGAGCTGATGCGCGCCCCCCCCCACCGCAGCCCATCACGGGCACTCACAACCCACCCCTAGAGGGTCCAGCTCCCCGCCCGCTGAGGGGTGCGGCCTTGCCTTTTGCACTTGTAGAGGATGAAGGCTCCCACTGCAGACAGTCCAATGACAAGGAGGACGGCTGCCACCCAGTAGCCGCCACTCTCCGCCAGCTGCAGAGAACCTGCAACGGAGCTGCTGTCAGCGGCCAGTGCGGGCAGTGGCCAATGCGGGCAGCGCCCGCGCCCGGCCCGGCCTCCCCGGAAGGGTAGGCGTTCATGTGGACGGGCAAGGTGTCCTGAGTGGCAGAGGGGGGCCCCGCTCTGGGCCCCAGGCCCCTCCTGGGTAAAGGTGCACCTGGCCTTTTGCTGTGGACGTGGACAGAGCCCCTCGGCCCGCGTCTGTGCTGTGCGGGAACTGCCTGTCAGCCTGCCTTCCTGGAGCGCAGAGAAGCTCTCCAGCTTTGAGAGATCCTCACCCACAGGGGACCAGACACACGGGGCCGGAGAGGACGGTGGCACAGCAGAGTGGGGAGCAGAGGTCGTCACAGACCCTCAGAATTGGAGCTCCCGTGGCCTTGGGGGAGGGGGGCTTAAGACCTGGGTCCGGGCCCATTTTCACTGGTGGTGACCGCCAGTCAGGGGCGGCCCACGGGCAGCTGAGGCTCCTGTCCCCAGGCCCCCAGTGACGGCATCATCGGAGGGGCCTGGACACCCCCATTCCCAGCAGGGGAGCCCAGCCCAGGGGGGTGGCTCCCGGACTCACCCGTGTCCACCTCCCTCACAGCCACCAGGACCGGGACCCCGGCCCGCAGGAGGAAGCTGATCTTCCGCGCGTTCAGCGCCTGCAGGATGGGGGTGAGCACCTGCGAAGAGAGGGCACGTTGGGGTGTCCGGAGCCCAGGCAGGGGCAGGGGGCCGGGCAGGCGTCCGTGTGGACGCTCAGGTGTTATCACTGTGCTGGTGGGTGAAGGGGTGCAGGGAGGCTGCCCCTGAGGCTCCCCCTCTGCTGGGGCGGTGGTCCTGCCTGGTTTCCCCCCACCCCGCCCCGGGAGCCCACGTGGGTCCCAGAGGGGCAGACACAAGGTGGAGGGGGCCACGCCCGGGTCGACTCTGACTCATGGGGACGAGGAGCCACTAGCTGTCACCAAACCCGCATTGGGGCGGGGGGCCAGGCCTAGAGGCCGCGGCAGCTACCTGCTCACGGCTGAGGCTCTGCTTTGGCGGCGGTGGCGGCGGCAGCACGTACAGGTCGGCCACGGTGGGCAGCCCCGGCCTCACCACGGTCAACAGCAGCTCCTCGGTGACGCCTGTCTCCTGTGGGACAAGGATGAGGCACTGTGACCCACGCTGCAGAGCCCCCCAGAGCACCCCTGCCCCATGGTCTGTCCAAGGCTCGGCCGTCTGCCTGCTCACTATTCCCGACCCCGCACCACCTCCTACAGCCCCTCTCCGGGTCCCTCAGGCCCGGGCCTCCCACACCGGCCTCCACTCGGCTAGGCTGGCCCCTCCTGGCTGCTCCTCACACTGTGGCCATGGGGAGCAGCTTCTCCCTGGCGCATGTCCTCCCAAACCCATCACACTCAGCACATGCAGCCCCTCTGCCTCCTGGAAGTCCCAGGCCAAGCACTTCCACCTGGCAAACTCCTACGCACCCTTCAGTGCCCAGGGCAATATGGCTGGTTTTGTTAACGGGCTGAGAGGAGGTGTGGTCTGAGTGGGCCTCAGCCTGTGATGGCCTGGGGTGACCCTAGGGGCAGTCCTTCCCCCATGGGCCCAAGGGCTGGGGTGTCGCATGGCCGCTCGGATGCCCACTTCCTGTCGGCTCTCTGCCGGCTCCCCGAGGGCAGCCATCCCATGGGGTCTACACCCTGTGTCCAGGGCCTGGCTCGGGTGAGAAAACCGCTTTACAGAGGTTCTGAGCCGCTAGAGAGCTGAACAGCGGCTGTGTCCTGTGCACACAGCCGGCACTTACTAGATGTGCTTGGCAGGTGCAGGCCTGTGCCCGCCCTGCAGGTGACGCCCGGCCTCCTGTCCCCCTGAGCCACGGCAGCGCCCTCGCTGGCTCCTCAGCACCCACCAGCCAGGCTCAGGGCTGGATCCATGGGACTGAGAGCAGCTGCACCCACCCTGCCCTGCCCTGGGGCCCCGGGTCCCCCAGCTTTGCTTAGGCACCCACAAGTGCTGGGAAAGCCGTGGCACTGGTGGGGTGGGGGTACCTTGGCGAGGAGCTGGGTGACCAGCTGGCCAACCTCCTCTCTCCACTCGGGGGTGTTGGGGTTGTAGGCGTCCAGGCCCGGGGAGAACTGCAGCGGCACGACCTGAAACCGAGCTGGGGAGAGGCAGAACGGGAGAGGGGTCGGCCCTGCGCTCCTCCAGGAAGGCGGCCACATACCCTGGGCGGCGGCTCCTGGGTTCGGATCCCACACCCATGTTTGGAAACTAAGATCTTGTCTCGTGTGTCCAAAGCTGCCCAGGCAGTGCCGTTGTCACTGGCTGCCGTCTAAGAGCGACAGTCAGCTCTTATTTATTTATTTCTTGGCTCTTAGAAATGATGAGCCAAGCGCTGGGCCTCGGTTTTCTCATGCGGGAAGTGGGAGGAGGTGCCTCGGGGTGAGCGGTTCTTGTGAGCTCTGAGCTCAGCCTCTCCCACGGCACCACGTTGGAAAGGAACGCTAAAACGCGCCGTTTACCGGTGACAAGATGTCACCTACAGAAGACCCCCAAGGCTCCGCCGAAGCGTGCGAGGACTGATGAAGAAACCCAGCAAAGCTGCAGCGAACGAAGTCGTTGCACAGAACTCAGCTGCGTCTCCCACATTGACCGTGAACAACCGGGAAGAGAAGTTAAGGGAACAATCTTGTGTTCAATGGCGTCAAAGGGGATGAAACACCTGGGGACACGTTTAAGCAAGGAGGTGCAGGGCCCCCCACTGAGAACCACCAGGTGCAGGACCCCCCCC